>JADRCD010211945.1:865-14631 GCA_019843815.1 Montemys delectorum | reverse complement strand
AGAGGAGGAGGTTAGACCTGCCATGAACAAGTGGAGAGAGGAGGAGGTCGGGGACAAGAGAGCAGAGCAGGAGCAAGAAGACAATAGAGCAAGAGAGAGAGAGAGGCTGGGCAAGCAGCCCCTTTTATAGTGAGTCAGGCACACCCAGCTGTTGCCAGGTCTGTGAGATGGAGCCTAGACAAAATGTCAACACTGACTGTTGCTTGTTGCATGGATGCAAATAGCTTAATCTTCCTGGACTCGGTTTCCTCATTCGCCCCATGGTATATTAGTTACTTTCCTTGTGGTTTCAACAACATTCCTTTGTGAAAGCAATTTGAAGGAAGGCCCCCAGTTCCATCGTGCAGTCCACCCTGGCAGGAAGTCATAGAGGCAGGATGGTGAGGTGGTCATGTGTTATCAGCAGTCAGGCAGTGGATAGCTGAACACTTGAGCTCAGCTGGCTTTCACCATTCCATTCTGCCCACGACCCCGGGACTGAGAATGGTGCTATCCACGTTTAGAGTTGGTATCACCACCTTAGTTAATCGAATCTAGAAACTTCTTCCCAGGCACACCCAGAGGCATATCTCTTCTGTAATTCTTGGTCCTGCCAAGGCAACAATAAATATTAACCATCCTAAACTAGCTCTCTGATAATCGAATGGCTTTCCTTTCCCAGAGCCATGAAAAAGGACCAAGCTAATATGAAAGTACACTTTAAAACCGCACAGTGCTGAGCAAATGAAAGACATTATTTTTCCTGGACTAGGTGCGGATTGTTTTTCAAGCCTGGTGTGCACTGAAATTTTTCTTCCTGCTTTGGCTACAGTTGTCGGATTGCTTTGGATCTAACCTTGAAACCATGTTCCAGTTGTTTTCTTAAAGCTCCCAGGCCTTTCCCTGCATGTTCCTCCTCCAACAAGTCTGCTCCGTGCTTGCTCCCAGCTGTGATGTGGGATCCAGAAGGAGGGTGGCATCCTGCCCTGTCCAGTCCATGTTGCCTTCCCTTCTATAGGTGGTAGCTGGCCCCCATCTCCTGCCCAATTCCTCTGGTATTGGGGAAACTCATTACTTCATTTTTAAGACTATTCCACTGCCTTCAATTTTTCAATTTTTTGACTTTTTTTTTTCTAATGAAGCCAAAATCTATTTCTCTGTAGGGAGCCCAAACCCATAAATGATACAGGTCTTGGTAAAGGATGGAGATGAACCAGGGATAGAATGTCCTTCCAAGGAAATTAGCTATTTCTCCATTTCTCCACACTGATAGATATCATAGCAATGTGGTCTAGATTAAGGTCTAGGGCTTGGGCAGCTACCATAGCTGAACCTGTGTGGATTCCCTCCAGAAGTTACACTTGAAAGAAAGCTATCCTTTGAATATTGTTAGAAACCAAAATTAAACATTGAATTTTAATATTATCCAGAGGAGCAAGGGGTATTTTTTAAAAACATCCTTTGAATCTCTTTTAATGTCCTAAAAAAAAACTTATTTATTTAATCCTTTCTTATCAAATGTTGGTGTTTATCTTTTATCAACTTTTTAAAAATAAAATCGATCTAGCTAGATCATTAAAAAATTAAAACACATATAAAACAAAATATATCATCTGTCACCAAGGCTAGATTCTGACCATTTCAAGTATTAAGGACTGAAAAGACCACTTTCCCATTTCTTGTATTATTGAATTATTATTGTTAATTATTTAGTTTTACCTTTTGAAAGTATGTGTTGTGTGCACACACACACACATGCAGAGTGCAAGTATGTGTGTATGCACTGGTGGACAATCTCGTATCATCCTCAGCAACATCACGGACCCCATTGGAAACAGTCTTTCCTGGACCTGGAACTTGCTCCATCCATATTAGACTGGCTACCAGTGAACCCTAGAAGTTGTCTGATCTTTACCTCCCCATTGCTGGGATTGCAAACACACGTCACCTGAAGAGATCAGCTCAGGAACTTTGGAAAATTCCACCAGGCCCCCTCCCCTCCTGGAAGAGAAAGGTCATAGAGCACATAGGCACCCATCCCTTACAAAGGGAGAGGATAATTACATTTCTCAGACCACAGGGAGGACCGATCTTCAGCTACCAACAGATGAAGGAGGGAAGCCCAGTGCAAGTAGACACATTCCTCAGGGGGAATCTCTAGTTAGCCACCCACAGATAAGGGAACCCCTTGCTACCTCATCCCTAAGGAACAATCAGTTTAAAAGTCATACAGTTCTGCCAATCACATTATGCCTAGTGCCTGTTGCTCTAGTTTACCCTGAAAACTGTATAAAAACTGGCTGAACGAGCTGGGGGTGGGGGGAGCTGTCTGGGACAACCCCAGAGCACTGGAACAATAAATTTTTCTTGCCTTTCCATCAATTCATGGCTCCATGTGGCTCACTCAGAGAGTCCCCGGGAATTAAGGCTTGTCAGAGTCTTAAACACCCACCCCCCACCCATAGCAGCCTTTTTACATGTATTCTGGGGACTTGTCACTCATATCCTCATGCTTGTTAAGGTGAGCACTTTACCAACTGAGCCATCCTCCAAGACCTTGAATCTTGTTATTTTTTTTTTAAATTTAAGTTAGCATAAAAAATACTGGGAAATATGAAGAGAAAAGAGAAATTAACATCCTGCAATTTTTAAAAGGGCATCCTAACTCCCAATGACCCAAAACTTACCACTAAGCCCCATATTGTGAAGCTTTCCAACTTCAATAGTCCCAAGTTGAGGAACAAACTTTCCACATACGGGCCTTAGGAGGCACTCAGATCCAACCTACAGTAGTCTGCTAGGACATCCAGATTCCCTGTCATATTAGTACCGTGGGTCCCCAAAAAGTGAGAGTTTTCATGCTAGCAGTGGGAATGGACCAAACAAACTGGTCTTTCCTCACTGTTGCCCAGACAACGGACCTTCTTTTGCCCACTTTCTCTTACAGTGATGACAGAAGTCATTCCTTGAAGCGTCGGTTTGCTTTCTGTCATATTTCCTTAGACAGAATCAAGTCAGATGCTAACTCTTACTACAAGGACTGTCTTAAAACAATCATCGTTGATCCTCATGGATACATAGTAGATCCATGTAGGAGGAGAAGAGGAAAAGGTTGTGAGTGAGCAGCTCACAAATACAGGCTTGAGGGTTTGGACTTGATCCTGAAGACAAGAGACATCTCTAGGCTCTACAAAGCAGTTAGCTGTCTCATCTGATATTTTAAATACAGAGGGATTGATGTAAATGGATGTAAATTGATGGATCACTTTTACTAACACCACTAAAGCAAGAAGGACTCTTTGTAGATTATTGCAGTAATCTAGACCCAGGATAAGATCTAAACAGAGACAGAATGTCAGTCGATGTGTAAATTAAATGCTGAGTTTCAAAGCTATGGGACATTTTTACCACATGATTTAAATGACCATTTAGTGTACTGTGCCTAGCTTCAACCCAGACAGCTCTCATCTGTGAAGGAGAAAATAGTGAACGAGACATTAAAGGAACCTTTACCAAGTTTCCCTCAGCTGCCAAACATTACCTGCCTACAAAGCAAACATCTTATAAGATTGGAGTGAGATTTCTCCTGTCCTTTGGCTCTCTGACATGTCCGACTCCAGCCGGCATGTTCCCTGGGGGCCCCCACATCTACCTGGCGCCAGGTGGGCGTAGGTTGGGCAGAAAGACTTCATTCTTTGTAGTTAGCTTTGGGGCTGATGACTGACTACAGCAGGATGTGATGTTGATTTCATCAGGTCCACTTTCAGCAGAGATGAGCAATCATGAGCTTGGCAGTGTCCATTAGAAGACTGGCTTCCCACTTCCAGGAGGCTCGAGTTATTCTTCGTGAGATTTACAACTGAGATAGTGATAATCCTCCCAAGGCCTGTTATTGAAAAATCAACCCGGTAAGAAGCATAGTTTGGGAGTGCTGAATTCTCCTTAAGTGAGGCATGAGAAATGCTGTACAAGAAACATTTGGAGGATGGTGGCTGTGGGGGCAACAGTGAGAGAGAGATGAGCGGAGCAAAGCAAGTGTTGGCCTTTGTCACATCTGTTACAAAACCACCTGTTGCCATCCTTGTTAGATCTTTGCTCATCTGACAACGATGCATCCATGAATATGGCTCTAAGGTTTAGTGACGAGCTTTGAGAGAGTAGAGCTGCTGACGGCCAGTCCATTCGCCGGAATATTTCTCAAGGCTAATGTAGTACATGGCATGTGCTATACCATAACTTCTTGCTGAGCTAATGTTTGATTTGTGTTTGTCTGTGCATGTCCAGGAGCGGGTGGAGGCCAGAGGACAACCTTGGCTGTCATTGACAGAGACCAGAAGATATCCTTGCCTGTTACTCCTCGGGCCTAACCACCTTGTTTGTTGAGTAGAGGTTTCTTACCAGCCTGAAAAGATGTATTTCAGCTAGGCTGACTGACGTCTAAACCCCAGAAATTTTCCTCTCTCCCTTTTCCTAGCACCAGGATAAGCACACCTCCACACCCAGCTCTTTAAATGTGAGTTTTGAGGATCAAACACAGGTCCTCACACTCAGGAGACAAGCATTCTACTGACAAGCCATCTCCCAGCCCTGTTTTTCTTTTTATTAAACAATCCTTGGTGCCAGTTGTTTTGCCCATGTCAACCTTTGGAGTCCTCCTACAACTCCCCAAGCAAGTTTTTATGAGCTCTGTTTTATTGATAATAAACCAATGACCAGAACTGAATAGTGAATTAACAAAAGCCAGGCATTTATCGAGTGGTAGAGCTGGGATTCAAACCAAAGCCTATTCCCGTGGTCTTTCCTTCCACATAGCATTAGAATTTTTCATTCCACAGAATGATGTTTCTCTACACAAAGCATCCCAGTGTTGATTTAGTTCAGTCCCTGCCCCCTACTATATAGATGAGAGTGATGTTTGCTAGAGAAGCCAAGGCTAAGGTGTTTGGCCAAGTTAAATTTGTGCTCAAGTTAAATTCAGCCCAGTGAGGTTTTTGGTTTTCTGTTCTTGTTTTTTTTTTGTTGTTGTTGTTGTTGTTTTTTTCCCCCTCTAATCAGACTTTGAAACTCTTTCGAGATAAGGAGGCAGCTAATTCAGCAAGAGTCTGTCTCCCCAAGGGCTGGATGTAATCTATCTCTGCAGCCTTGCTGGATGTCTCCAGGAATGAAAAACCTCATCCAGTACAAGCTTCAAAATCTTCACGGTTGTTTTCTGGTTCTCAGCCTTGACGGACACTGCTTGCCTCTTGACTGAAGCACACGGACAAGCCTCAAGCTTTTGGAAAGCCACTGTAAATTTGCTGTTGAAAACATCCAGGGCTGGATGCAATCTAAGCTCTGGTAAAGTACTTAAGCTAATAAAGGGCTAACGCTTCGTCCACACTCCCTATAAGTACCTCATTGTCTCAGTGTGCGCCAGCCCACAGGAGGGAAGGTTATGTCCGTGGCTTGGACGATCTTGCACATGTGACTCTGGCTGGGGCACTGTGCCAAACGAAGGTCTGCTGTATTCACTAACTAGCTCCTCTTCTGTCTTGCTGCACACTGCCCAAATCCCTATTGGAGTCTTGGTCTCTGTGTCCCTAGATTTTAGCTTAGGGAATAGATGACCTCTTCCCACATTCAACTTGCAGCCAGGAACACGGAGAAAACCCAGGCTCTGTTGCTATCTGTCTCCTTATTCTCTTCTTCCTGGGCTGTGAAATGCTCCTCACCCAACCCCCAGACTCATGTGTGTGAACATTTTGTCTCTAGTTGGAAGAGCTATTTTGGGAGGAGGTAGGACCTTCGAGAGATGGGGGCCAAGCTGATGGAAGTGGATTGCTGGCACTGAGGTAGAGGTATGCTTGAAAATGAGGTCTACTTATGGCTCTGGCCCAGTCTCTCTGCTTCCTGGTCTACCAAGCGCAAGGGGTCTCCATGGTATGCTTCCACTACTGTGCAATCCTCTATAACCTTCCCTAATCAGAGGAAGTAGAACTATGAGCCAGACCAAGTCCTTCCTGCCTATCTGCTTCCTGTCAGCTATTCTGCTACGGTGACAAGAAAAGCAACCAAGACATCATGTCAGAGATACACATGGGACATGCACTCCTGTTTTAGAGGCCCTGGCCCTCCAGTGGGGGAAGAGGTTATACAATAAGACCTGCCATAGTCTTGAGTCTTCTGTTTACTTTATTTATTTTATTTATTTTATTTTATTGAGACTCACCAGACTCCTCTGTGGCCCAGCTAAGACCTATTTCCCTTCTTGACAGGCCTGGAGCCCAGAGGTCATCTCTTCTAGAAGTTTCTGTTAAGTGCAGCACATGTTCCTTCCCAGAATCCTCAGTCACATATCCCCACAGCATTAAGTGACCTGACTTGAGACAGGTGCCCATTTTCTGAGGCAGGCCAGGAGCTGAGAGGTGACAAAGATGATTGATTCAAACTTGACTCCTTTAAAAGAAATTTTTCTTTAAAGACAGATATTTTCCTTGCAATTCCCAAAGCCAGAAATTCCTAATAAAAGCTATTTTCATACCAGGGAATTGTGGCTTTACTTAATTGATTTTCCTTCCATTTTTTACCATAATTGTCGTTATTAGGAGGGTAGATATTTTAAGCTGTCATAAAGAAGAGAATGAATGGATTTAACCACCAGGCAGCGATTTCTTGCTGCCTCTCACTGCTTTTAATGTTTAAAGTTTTCTTGCCTCCATTCCCTTTTGAACATCATTCCTGGGGCAGTGGGATCTCCTTACCCACGTGTATGCAGAAAGTGATGGGCCCCCACTTATGTCATGATCCATCATGAGTCAATGTTGGAAGCTGACTTAACAATAATGACTGCCTGGAGCAACAGCTGAAGTCCCCCGGGAGGCTTGAAGTTCTGAGCCTGCCTGTCCTGAGGGATGTGCCAGTTTGTCTGATGTCACCGTCTGGGGCAGCCACCTTATCCTGGGGCTTAGCATTCATTCATACACTGGGCACTGAGAGTGGGGTGCAGAGGGCAGCCCCAGGTCACAGCTCTCTAGCAAAAGGAAAGCTTTTCACAGGATTGCCCTGGGGCAGCGTAGGCCTAGGAAAGTCAGTGCCCTTCATAAAGCAGACGGCCCAACCAACTCCACGTGGAAGGGCATCATCACCCTGTGCGCTGAAAGCCACATGGAGCAGAGTACTCACAGTCTCTCCTTTTCTCTCCCCTTCTCTCCCCTCCCTAGCCCCACTCTCTCCGCCTCTGCTGGGATGCCCATTTCCTCTGCCCTTGGGAGTTAGAAGTCTGAGTTCTCTGGCTCTCCGACTCTGGGGTCTTGTATCAGTGGGCCCTGCAGTTTCTAGGATTTCAACTTCAGGTGGGAAGTTATACCATCAGCAACCCAGGTCTCCAGCTTGTACACCGTGGATATCTTCCCATAAGGGCATTCCCATAATTCCTTCTTTTATGTCTGTGTTGTTCTATGGGGCCAATTTCTCTGGAAAACCTTGGCTAATACATTGGGATAAATTGAATTTTAACTAAACACTTATTTTTAACTGGTTTGAGGATGCACATGAACTCTATGATTTCTCTTAGCCGGGCTAATTTAGAGTACATATATCTCACCTGGGGAGCAGCACTTGGCCTTGGAAACTGTATGACTTTAAATAAGTTACTTCGGCACGCTAGAGGTCTAGCTGTTTAGTCTACATTCAAAAATCACAAAGACTCATCTCCACCATTTTAGTATCTGAAAGGCTCACATTTCTCTAGTGTAATCCTCAGGTTTCCCACCTATGAAATGGATATGATAACGATTTTCCTACTTAATATAGAGTTGACTAGATAAAGATTATGAATTACTTGTGTGTGTACACCTGTACTTGGTCATACATGTCTAAGTAGAGGCCAAAGGTCAAATGTCAGGAGTGTTCCCCAGTCATTTTCCACTTTATTTTTTAAGACAAAAAGTTTCTCACCGAGCTTGGAGCTCACCAGCACAACTAGACCATTTGGCCAACACACCCTAGGGAGCTTGCTTGCTCTCCCCTTCTCAGAGCTGGAACAACGGGCACCTACTTCCTTGCTCAGGTTTTAACCATGGTTCTAGAGATCCAAATGCAGGTCCTCCTGAAGACGTATGTCCTGAGGCCTCAGAATACCTTTCATCGACTGTAGATTATATAGTGGCCTGAGGGGTCGGAGGCAACATAATAGGCACAGGTGACAAAGACACCCAAGATTTTCCCTCAGGCTTGGCAAGTGTGTCTGAGGAGACTGTACCTGCAGCTCCAGACACAAGGTTGACCTTCTCAGATGGGAACTTGGCTACCTCTGATGTCAGCTATGCCTCTTCAGAGCAATGCCTTCTCTCTTCCAAAGGATGAAAGAAAAGGGACAAGATTTTTTAAAAATTTGAGTCAAAGATTTCCTCCCTGAAGACTTCCTGTTCATAATTGAAGCCATCCCGTCATCTCCAACATTAGCAGAGTGTTCCTTTCACCACAAAACAACAGTTCCCTTTTAAAAATGTAAAGGCAATTTCGCTTCTGGACAGAATTTGTATGACAGGCTAAGAGGGAGAAAACCTGAATCTCTGTCCAACCTCAACAGTAGCTTCCCCATGAGCCTAAATCCTGCCTGTTACAAGGATTAGTCCTCAGTAATTTCAGGAAAGGGCTAGTCAGAGGCAACAGCTTAGATCAGTTGAAACCAGATCTTTCTTTTAGTGATTTTTTTTCCAGCAGTGAATATGCCTCAGAATCTTCTGGAAGGCTTGTTAAAATACAAACCGCTGGGTTGTAATCCCAGAGTTTCTGATCAGCGGATCTGGAACCAAGTTGAAGGTTTTGCACTTCTAGCAAGTTGCCAATTGATATCTCCAGTGTTCCAGCACTCACGTGTGTGGACCACTGCTCCGTGCTGAACAGCTTCAGTCAGCTGAGCCTCTGAGGGAAGAGGCTAGTATGTCAAGAATAACCGTGGCTGCCTCTGGGCTTCTGGGCTTGAATGCCATCACTCTGCAATCTGGGCATTTGTATCTGTTCCTAAACAGCGGTGACTTGGGTCCATGAAGGAGATTCAGGCCACTTCTCTGGTTGGCTTTTCTGTGTTTTGAGGACTGTGTTGGTTTCTTCTTTTCTGGTCAAGAGGCTGTAGAATATAAGTGGTGTGTGTGTGTGTGTGTGTGTGTGTGTGTGTGTGTGTGTGTGTGTGTGTGGTGTGTACTATGTGCTTGTGTCTGTGTGCCTGTCTTTCTGTGTGCCTGTGTCTGTGTGGTCTAGGGGACAACCTCAACTCTTGTTTCTCAAGTCCAGTCCACTTTGTTATTGCTGTTTGCCTGCTTGCTTTGGAAGGAGCCTCTCATTGGCCTGGAAGTCACAGGGAGCCCCCTCCAGGGACTAGACTCTCTATACCTCCTGTGCTGAAACCTCAGGCACACACCACCAAGCTCAGCTTTCCAGACATGGGCTCCAGGGCTCAACCTCAGGTCCTTGTGCTTGCAAGTCACGGACTTGCTATCCTTTCAGCTGAAAACCTCCATTTCTTCTTCTTTTGTATATGTCTTTTAAAAAATATTTCTTTTATTTTTGGAGGTTATAACGTATTACATTATTTCTCCCCCCTCTCTTCTTCTCTTCCTCCTTCCCTCCCTCCTCCCACTCAAACCTTCCTGTATATGCCTCTTCGTTCTCTTTCAAATTCATAGACTCTGTTTTTTTTTCCTTTCTTTGTTTGTTTCTTTCTCTCTTTTTTTTTCACTAGTTGTTGATAGCCACATATAGTGCAGCTTACGGAATGGAGGATTTAGTTGGCTGGCAATTTGGAGGTATAGTTCACCATGGTAGGGAATTCAGGGCAGTGAGGCAAACAAAGTCCCCGTATATAAGCACGTGTCATATGGCAAATCAGCACAGTGGCCTATGACTGACCAATACAGTGTGTGGGAGGATCCCCTTGATCTAAGTGAGTCTTGTTCTCGGTGGACCTCAGGCACACACAGGCTCTCGTGAAAGATGAAGGGAAGTGAGACATGCCAGTCTGGTTCCCTAGCCCCACCACCCCATGGGAAAGAGACATGTCAGGCCAATCAGGAAGGTCGGTGAGTACAGATGTCCCCAGCCTTTGAAGCCCAAAGCTGAAAGCCTCAGCCTCCCACTGGGCAACGGTTCTGCCCACAGTTCAAATCGCTGCACATCTAAAAGCTTCCTGAGTACTGCCCCCCCCCCCCCCCCGTGTCCCAGGGAGCCGAACCTCTGTCTCTAGGCTTGACGTGGGACTGTGAACAAATGTTCAAGTTTACAAGACAACCGGCCTCAATGAGCTGATTGTGTTGAGCCATTTGAAGATAAAGTAAAATGGAACTTCAAAAAGAAGCAGGAAAGGCTCGGAGTCTCCTTCCGGAATCCATTAAATTCCACTGCTGATAAAAACCCCTGAATCGGGGACAAATCTTGGTTTTGAAACTTCTGACAAATGAGCATCTTTAATGTGTGTAATTTTTGGGGTGTGTGTGTGTGTGTAAAACTTCCCCTCTAACTGTGTAAAAGACATGGTTTTTCAAGGAGTTTTGCCATTCCTTCACTAAAGCACACACTGAGTCTTTTTAAGTGTGTGTGTATATTCACAGAGATTTTAGTTGACTTTATTCCTTGCCCCTGAAAATGGACAGAGAATTGGACGCTTCATACTCAACCTCTTTTTAACTACGTAGAGGACGGCATAGCCCTTGGGTTCTGAAGAGGAAAGGTTTTCCCACCGTTAGCCATGTCTAGCCTAGAAAGAGCACACATTCCCGAGAGAAATTTCTCTAAGGAAAGAAGAGATTTGTGATATGGATTTAAACAGAAGTGCTTGAAGAAATTTAATCCAACCTAAAGCATGCTCTTTTATTTCTTATCCAGTTTCTTAAGGAAATTTTGCCACATTCAGCTTTTATACATTGAAATGTATTATTACTTGAGGTTTGGTGATCAGACTACAGAGACTTTGCTGAAATCAAACACATTTTCATTAAACTAAGGAGTCTGCAGTTGTAGCTAGTCATCCTTAGTAAACTAGTGAGTCTACAGTTATAGCTAGTCATCCTTAGTAAACTAGCAAGTTGGCAGTTGTAGATAGTCATCCTTAGTAGACTAGCAAGTTGGCACTTGTAGCTAGTCACCCTTAGTAAACTAGTGAGTCTGCAGTTGTAGCTAGTCACTCTTAGTAAACTAGCAAGTCTGCAGATGTAGCTAGTCACCCTTAGTAAACTAGCGAGTCTCCAGTTACTTTTTCCAGCTCAGACTCAGAGCTGTAGGATTTGCTTCTCCTGTTCCTATGACATGTGCATCTTCTTCTACATCCAGTACCTTGGTTCCTGAGGGAGAGAGGAGAGGCTTGATATCTCTCATCACTGTTTATCCGAATCATCTCACACAGTACACCTCACAGAGTTCATTCTGCCACTTGTCCTTATGATCATAGCATTTGCCACGGTTCTCTAGAGCAGAGGTTGAGACCCTTTGGGGTTGCATATCAGATATTTTGCATATCAGAAAATAATCTCATGGTTGGGAGGTCACCACAACATGAAGAACTGTAGTAAAGTGTCACAGCATTAGGAAGATTGAGAAACAATGCTCCAGAGGAACAGAACTGATACAAAAATATATATTCAAATATAATAAATTGAATATTCAAAATATATGGATTCAACACACATATATACAGATTCATGTAAATTATTATTAGATTTACTAGAATGGCTTTCAGGCTATGATCTGGCTAGTTCAACAATGGCCATCTCCTGATGGAAAGAAAGTCCAAGAATCCAATAGTTATTCAGTCCTGGAGGCTGGATGTCTCGGCTGTTCTTCAGTATATTTAGAATCCAGAAGAAGTAGGCTCTAATGCCAGTGAAGGGATGGACTTGCCAGTGAGAGTGAGGGCAAGCAGACAAGGAGCAGATGCTTCCCTCTTCCACATCCTTTATACCTTGCCAGCAGAGGGTGTGGCATAGATTTAAGGTGGATCTTCCTTTAATCCCAGCACTTGGGAGGCAGAGGCAGGTGGATTTCTGAGTTGGAGGCCAGCCTGGTCAACAGAGTGAGTTACAGGACAGGCAGGGCTATATAGAGAAGCCCTGTCTCAAAAATACAATACAAAACAAAACAAAACAAACAAAAAAGGTCTGGATTTGGAGTGGGCCGTCCCACTTCAAAGATATAATAAAGAAAAAAATCTGTCTCAGGTGTACCCAGATACTTTGGGTTTAGTTAATACCAGATGGAGTCAATATGTCAACCAAGAATAACCATCATTTTTTAAAATGTCAGAGTTTCACTTGCTTATGATATGGAGAAATTCATAAAAGAATAACACCCCATCAGTCAACAAGGAAGCCACATGATTTATAAACTACAACTGTTTTTAGCCCATTGGAAATCTAAGTTCTTGTGTGACCTCATAGTACAGTGGATCACATCTGACCCCAGAAATTGGAGATCTCATCACAGCAACAAAGTCAAATAATTTTTTTTTTTTAAGGAAAGGATTTTTTTTTTTTACCACAACTTGTCCTGAACAGAGAGGTTAATGTCCTAAGCAGAGCTTCTGTGTTCTTTCCTCTATGTGTGGTGGTTTGAGTAGGAATGGCCCCTGTAGACTCATGTGTTTGAATGTTTGGCCATAGGGAGAGGTGCTCTTAGGAGGTGTGGCCTTATTGGAGTAGGTGTGGCCTTGTTGGAAGAAGTGTGTATAGTGGGTACAGGCTTTGAGGGCTCCTCTCCTCAAGCTACACCCAACCTTCTGCCTGTGGATCAAGATGTAGAACCCTCAGCTCCTTCTCTAGCACTTTGCCTGGATGCTGCCATGCTTCTCATCATGATAATGGACTGGACCTCTGAAACTGTAAGCCAGCCCTAGTAAAGTGTTGCTATGGTCATGGTGTCTCTTCACAGCAATGAAACCCTAACTAAGACGCTATAGTAATCAGTCTTTGCAACAGTGCTATTGTAGCAGAGGAAGTAGAAAGTGGAGGACAGAGCTGGGTCCTAAACCTCTGTGAATCTAATTGTGAAGTTCTCCCACCCCTCCTTTCACTTAGGTATTAAGGGGCTGTTGCCTCTGTTGCTTTCTGTGGTCCATTCAGGGAGATTGGCAGTGGGCCTATGAAGGCTTCTTGAGGTCCATGATGGCTGACACAGGTAACTGACTAAACCAACACCTACCATCACCCATTCCTGTCCAGTCCCTCTACTACAGAGGCCAGAGTAGTAAGGACTTCACTGTCTTCAGGCTCCCTTCCAGATACAGGTGTTCCACAGTACAGCTGTGGCCATGAGATGGGTGTTTATTCAAGGATTCAGCCCTCCTGGAAACTTGTCTAGATCTTTCTGATTAAGAACCAAAATGGGAGGGGATGGCACACATGCCATGGAACCTGCTCCTGCCTCCTTACTCTTTCCGTGAGGGCTCAATGCCTGTGGGCAGAGTATCCTTGTACAGCCATGACAACAAGACTAAGAGTCTTACTGGGACACTGGTCCTGAACTAAGCTTTTTATACAAGAAACTGAGAACCACAACCAAATAGCCATCTAGTAGTTGAATCCACTGGGAGATAAGTGTATTGCTATTAACAGCCAGATGTACTTCAGTCTGGTAAACTTGCCTTTCATACAAATAGGAACTCTGTAGAGTTATTTTTTTTTCATTATTCTAAGTGGTAGGAAACAGTTAAATGCATTATTTCCATTGTGAGAAGCATCTCAAATACAGTTGGGGGTGAGAATTCCACTTAGATTGGACCCACTTTCTTCACTCCTGCAATGTTGAGTTGTACATTGCAC
>JADRCD010211944.1:0-44908 GCA_019843815.1 Montemys delectorum | reverse complement strand
AAATATTTCCATCATGAGATATTAAGGTGATTATGGGTCCACACTGGTTCTTCCCCCCCCCCTTTTTTAATTAGATATTTTCTTTATTTACATGTAAATTTTTCCTTTCTCAGGTTCCCCTCCAAAAAACAAACAAACAAAAACAACAAGAACAAACCCCTTTTGCCTCCCCCTCCCCATGCCTGCCACCCCACCCTCTCCCACTTATTGGCCCTGGCATTCCCCTACACTGGGGCACAAAACCTTCACAAGGCTGAGGTCCTTTCCTCTTATTGATGATCGAATTTGCAATCCTCTACTATACACCTGCTGCCAGAACATTCAGTCCCACCCTGTATAGTCCTTGATTGGTGGTTGGGTCCCTGGGAACTCTGAGGGTACTAGTTAGTAATTGTTGTTCATCCTAAGGGGCTGCAAACCCTTCCGCTCCATAGAACCTTTCTCTAACTCCTTCATTGGGGACCATGTACTCAGTTCAATGAGTGGTTGTGAGCCTCTACATCTGTATTAGTCAGGTATTGTCAGAGCCTCTCAGGAGATAGCTATATGCTTGTCCTTCCTTCAGTCTCTGCTCCATAGTTAATCTCTGCCACTCCTTCTGTGAGTATTTGATTCTCCTTTTTAAGAAGGAATGAAATGTCCACCTTTTGGTTTTCCTTCTTCTTAGGTTTCTTGTGGTTTGTGTGTCATTCTTCCTGTATTCCAAACTTCTGGGCTAATAACCACACTGGTTCTTGAGCGTAAGTGGCTATGACAGAATGTGACTGGCTACTCAAGTATCTATCTGCTTCTCGTTATTTCCATGTAACTTTGTAACATCATCTTCCATTTTGATATCCTCACCAGAGTGGAACTGAAGTCAGCATTAGACCCTGAACCTCCAACGCCTGCCTCTTGATGCATCTCTGTTCAGAATAAAATACCCAGCCTTGGGTACTTTGCGATTGCAACATAAAATAAACTAATCTGGGCACCATTTACATTACTTAATATTTTCTCTCAAAAGTATGTTCTCCTGAATGATTTTTAAGTTTTTAAGCTCTCTTGCCAACCTCTTAGCCTTCTACCATGTCTCTGATAACAGAAGAATATCTTGTTTCATATTTCATTTTCCAGTTTGGGTCCAGTTCTTGAGCTTCAATCCAGGGCCTTCTTCACACTCAGCCAAGCCGGCACCACAGAGCTATGTCCTCCGCTCCCTCCGCATTCTTGCAGGCTAACCAGCACTTGCTATGTATTAATACACACAGAATGAATGCTCACATTTGGTAAGCAGGAAAGAACATTTTATAAATTCAGTCCTCTTCTTCATGATTACGTCTACTTCTAAAATGAGGGAAGTCTCCATAGACTGGCTAAATAATTCACTGAAACTGCCTTTGGACTATTCCAAAACAGAAAAAAAAAGAAACAATTTCATGAACTGCTTTTAGAAAAAAAAGTCAGACCTTTCAGATTCTGCATGCTTGTTTAAGTTCCAGGTGAGTTCAAGGTGTACGGTATGACTTTTTTCAGGTACCTTTAAAATAAGATGAACTGCTTCAGAGATAAGTATTATTTAAAAGCTTTAATTAGCAAAAATGAAATAAAATATGTTTCTCAATCTTAAAAAGAAATCCTCAAGTATATTCAGTTTAGGCCATTCATTAAAAAAGTACCAGTGTGCCGGGCAGTGGTGGCACACACATTTAATCCCAGCACTTGGGAGGCAGAGGCAGACAGATTTCTGAGTTCAAGGCCAGCCTGGTCTACAGAGTGAGTTCCTGGACAACCAGGGCTATACAGAGAAACCCTGTCTCGAAAAAATTATAGTATTAATTTCCCCTCATGGTTAAATTTACCCTATTTTTCAGAGTTCATGGGTATATACTAAGGCCTTCCAAACAAATGAATTAGATGATGTAATGAGGTCTGGGAAGCCTGACCAAGCAATATTGGTTACCTGTGCATCCGTGACAGGAGCTACAGAGGTTCTGTAGAGTAGATTTAACTTACTTATTCAGTCAGCGAAGCTGAAACCATAACATAACACAGATATGACACAGGAGGGGTTGAGGCTAAAGAGCAGCAAGTGTGTTTGTGCCTAAATGAGGCCATGGGCTGAGCTAAACATAATTACAGGGGACTGAATGTAGACTAACTTAAGTTCTATTTTAAAGATACAGAGGGTTTGAGAAAGAAATGTTTTGTTTTTTTTTTAAATAAAAAAGAGGCACTGACAATAGAGATAAGGAGCATCTGAACAATTCTTCAAAGGGAAATATGTGGTCCTCTAGAGAGACAGCCAATATCAAAAAGATGGTGAGTCTGGTGCTCTCCCAGAAAGCATGGGATTCAAGGGATGGACTTCTTATTTTTGTCCAACATCTAAAGTTGAGTCAGAACTACAATCCCTTATAGATAACTTCTGTTAGTTCAATTCATACTTGGCTGGAAACACATGGAAATTATTGCCAAGCCTTTTTTAGGGACGGTAAAATGAGACTTCAGGGCACCTCCCCTCATCAGCTGATAAACAGCACATAGGCTTTCTTTGCCTGCTGAGGATCAGTCAGCCACCTTCAATCTTACCCAAGTGTCTGCCAGTGGGATCCATCCTCTACTCAAGAGGATGGGTTAGTGATGACAGTATCTGAGAATATGGGAGATATGTCTTTTATATGATTTACAGCCAACACTATGAGAATACCTAAAACAGACTTAACAATAATGGATAGGTGTGTGTGGAAGGATAGGAGGTAGAGACTCAAAGGTGGAGGGACAGGATGGGCCAAGCACTTACAGGTTCTCACCATAACAAGATCTTTTATATTTGGACAGAAACATAGAGGTCACAGAAAGGTGCTAAACAGTTCCATGACCTGTTCATCATAGATTTTAGCAAGATCACCATGGCTTTATGAAACTGGATTGATGGAACCCAAGATGAAGGTAAGATGGGGCAGGAAGGAATGTGTCCCTGGAGTAGCCAACATGAAAAGACACCTTTTCATAAGGGATATCAACAAAGTCAAGGCCAGTTCTTAAAAGGGAGACAGCAGAGCTGCCTACGGCTCTTTAATTTCTTATTCTTTTGTCCTGTGGCCCCATGTGTCCTGTGCCCAACTATAGAGGTACGGACAACTGAAAGCAAAGTTTAGAGGCACTTCCCTCTGACCAAATTGGCTCCAGATGAGTATTCTCCAATCTGTGGCCTGACCACTTAAACATCTGTCAGTGGGGTTTATGCCCCTGGCCAATGTGTAGACTTGCACCAAGCCTACCTTTCCTTTTCCCTGCAACCTACCTTTCTCAAGAGAAAAGGTACTTGAGTTTGAGAATACTGTCTTTTGAGTTTGACTGAAATCAGAAACATTCTTTGTACTTCAAAACTCTCCTTACAGTGTCTGGTGACCCAGTCCTTTCCATCCTCAGTTCTACTGTCACAGCATCCCTGATGCCCGTGACTCAATAGCTCTTAAGTAAGAAACAGACAGAAGTCAGTAAAATCACTCCATGCAGTGTCCTCCGGCCATGCATGAATTTACCCAGCATCTTCTCATATTTTTGGTTGTGAGCCTAGCCTTTAATGGCTGAGCCTTCTCTCCAGCCCACCCAGCATCTTCTCATCATCACATTCTGATCACATGTGGCCTAACACTGTAGACTGGATGGCATGCATTCCATACCTATCTTTTGATCCTTCCTGTCAGCTTACAAAGATCCATGAAGCCCCTGCACAACACCTCCTCACTTGCCTCTCTCCTTCAGTCTATCTCATCTGCAAGGGCTAATACACACCAAATTCCTTTTGCTAATTTCGTTCCATTCTATGCCCAGCTGTCATTCTCCAAGCTTTACAGAAACTTCTTCAAGGCCACTCACGCCATGAGATCCTGCTCATGGGTGGGCTGGAGCCTCCTTGTCTCCCATATATCTTTGCTCTTGACTACAACCTCAGGACCAGTATCTACTTCCTTTCATCTGCAGCTTCACTGCTCTTTTTCTGTGTTTCTCCAACACTGACACAAATGGCTCATTCTCTCTTCTGCCTTCAATACTGAAAATCATCACTTCCCTCCCCACAGCTATGGCTTGTCACAGAGCCCAGCCCAGTGACCTGGCTTGGCTCCTACTCGGCTATAGTGAGCCAGTTTTCTGTCTCAGCCCCTCATTATGTCCTGTGTGACTTTCATTCATCATACTCCCGCATCACTTCCAAGCACACACTGGTCCTGATCTATACCTTTCTTTACCCTTTGTCATAGGGTTTTACTGCTGTGAACAGACACCATGACCAAGGCAACTCTTATAAGGACAGCATATAATTGGGGCTGGCTTACAGGTTCAGAAGTTCAGTCTATAATCACCAACGCATGATCATGACAGCATCCAGGTAGGCATGATGCAGGAGGAGCTAAGAATTCTACATCTTCATCTGAAGGCTGCTAGCAGAATACTGACTTCCAGGCACCTAGGGTGATAGTCTTATAGCCAATGTCCACAGTGACACACCTACTCCAACAAGGCCACACCTTCTAATAGTGCCACTCCCTGGGTGAAGCATAGTCAAACCATCACATCTTGTCTGTCTGCCCAGGACCAGGGCACATCCCTAGCTGTGATGTACTACCTGATCGTCTGGTGAAAATCCTGAACTGATGGTGTGACATCAGCAGGCATTCACAGAAATCATCCCCCTACTCTTGAATTCTGAACTTTTCTTAAGGTGCTGATCTGTGATACAAGCTTTTTCTTGAGATGCATTCACAAGTAGTGAGCAGCAACACCCAATAAGCAGGAGATCATAGCGTAACAATGAATTCCATTGTGCTCTGCTTCAAAAGAAGGATGTCCTAGTTTTTGCATTTTCAGATCATGACATTTCCAAGTTGCAATGGTTTTCTCAGAAAGTGAGTCCTTCAAACACTGACAACAATCTCTAAGTGCCCATAATTGTGCATGGTTAATCTACATTGTCACACTGTCAGGATTTGGAACCACCCAGAAGACAAGCTTTGGCTGTGCCTGTGAGGGATTATCTAAAAAGAAAGGTCCCAGCCTTGATGTGGATGGTGCCATCCATGAACTGGTGGTCAGACTGAATAAAAATGCAAAAATAAGTGAAGCATCATCATCATCAACAACAACATCATCATCGTCATCATCATCTCTTTCTCTTTGTCTCTGTGTGTGTGAGTGCAAACATAGGCACATGTATGCCTATGTGTACATGTCTGTGTGTGTTCATGTGTATGTGTATAGATGAACACATGCCATGGTGCATATCTGTCATCATCTGTCTCTTTGGGGCAGAGTCTCTTGTTTGATGAAGCTTGCTGCATATATATATATATTTTTATAAAAAAATGTGACCCACCACAGCAAAGTCCCACAATATGACTAATCTACCATGAAGGACTGTATCCCCTCAAACTGTGGGCCAAGATAAAAGCCTTTCCTTTATTAAGTTGTTTTTGTCAACATTTTGTCACAGTAAAGGGCAAGGAAATGAATACAGAGTACAGCTGTGCCTTGCTGAGGAGAGCCTTCATGAGCATACACTACCTAGCTCTAAAGTATGTTTTTGTTCTTTCCTGGTTTATTTTGTTTTCAGATGGAGTCAGTAGACTCAGAGAAGAATTTCCTCCTCTGCCTATATTGAAACCTCTGTTGTTTCATTGTTCCCCACTGTGGAAGCTAAATCCCCTAATCAAGGTCTCTTAACCTCCCCATAGCAGCATTGCTTCCTGTTCACCCTGCAGCTGTAGCGTGGGTGGGGCAGGCAGGAGTCAGCCCACAGGAAACTGCAAACTACTAAATATTCTCATCTGGAAGCAGTGCCATTTAATATCCGCACTTCTGAAAGATGTGAATAATAGCATTAGCAGAATGAAAGGACAGCTCTTATAGATGCTATTAATATTCTACAACTCCTACCGGTTGTAAGGGGGAGAGAGCTGACATCAATTGTGTGTGTATATATATATGTCAGTCTCTGAAGATTCCCACCTACTCTCACACTAAGAGTGAGTTTCCAATCGCATATCAAATTTCCTTTTCTCAGAAGTAATATCCCTACCCACTAAAAATGATAAGTTTTGCTACTATATGCTTTGAGCCTTTGCTTGAGCATTAAATGACATGCTAAACTTGTCTCCAGAATTCAATATAAAAAACTGAATAAGGCAAGAGTAACTAAAGGCCCACAGCAAGCACCTGGAATTTGCATGTTGAGCCTTTTTAGATGCCACAGTGTTGTTTCTATCTGCTCACATATGTTTCAGAAAGGAAGAACCCTGGCTACCAATGCAAAAACAGCCAACCAACTACCACCACCACCACCACCACCACCACCAACAACAACAACAACAACAACCAGCTCTCTCCTTAAAAGTAATGGAATTTTTTTATTATGAGCCAAACTCAAGGGACCATACCCCAAGAAGATAGAATCAAGTTGCCCTAAATGACATACTTCACCAGACAAGGCTATGTGGATCTTTTACAGTCATATTACAAAAGGAAGCTATAAAATCACTGCATTTGCCGAATACATCTGTGGGGACATTAGGTTAGGCAGAGTAGAACAAAGCAGATATATCTGCTGCTGTATTAGATGCTATGCTTTAGCTTTTTAGTTGGTGGAAGCTAATTAGATATGCTAAGAATACAATCCAAAGATTTTTCTATGAGAGTCAAAGGGATGTCAGTTCAGATACAGAGGTGGGCAATGAGTGGCTATTAAGAGGGCTAAAGATAGATCAAGATAATTTTGGTTGTGGATCTATAACATCGCTACTCTCTTTAATCATGCATCCTTGTAGAATGTTCAGCATAATGTGGCATTTTTTTCCTAAGGTTTTTTTCATTCACATCACATGCTCTTACAGAAAGTACACAGGTAACTCTAGGAGGTAGCTCCAAGAAAACAGGCTTTAGAAGACTCTATCTTACACAGTGGGACTCCTAAGTATTGCCAATCTGTGTATTTATACTCACTTCACTTGCACATAATCTGGGGTTGGGGATCCAGGCCTAGGCATGGGAGTGGCATAGAATCACACCACAGTGAAAGTATGGGGACCCTAGGACTGGGCTAAGGACATGTGAAGAAAACTATAAATAGTTTCTTGGAAGATCTACAGAAGAGATAGCACAAAATGAGCTGAGCAGAGGAACAAATCATGTGTGGACCATCCCAAAAAGCTTTTGAGAAGGAGTATTGGGACAGGAGCCCCTGTGTTGAATGGCTGCTGTCCCTGAGCGAAGGATCTTTTTACCCAGAGAAAACATGAGTCGGGAACTGTGCAAAGTGGCTGCCACCAGTGAAAGAAGACTCCCATAGGCTTGTAACAACCTCATGCACATCCAGTGAGGATTCTGTGAAAATCAGTTCCCCAAATGGAGAACTTTGGAAAGTTTGGTCCCAAGCAGAATATGCAAAGAAGCCTAAATGTGTTCATGGCCATAGACAGGAAGTGATCAAACGTGTGCATGACCATAAACAGGAAGTGATGAAAAGTGTGCATGGCCACAGAGAGGAAGTGATGAAATATGTGCATGGCCACAGACAGGAAGTGATGAAATAGGCCCAAAACTTCTTGCTGGACTGGGAAGGGGGAGTCAGTTTTCTCCATTTTTATAAGCAAATGGATGGGTTTAAATTCAACCCAGATCATAAAATTTATCTTACTAAGCAAATGAATGAGTTTTAACCAATGATTTTAAACAAGTTATTTTTATTCTTTTGGAATTTCAAGCACACATTCAAAGATATATAATAATAAACACACACATTTCCCCTTTCCAGATCCTCCAGGATCTTCCATACCTCACATCCTTCTCTTATGTTGGCTGGTTAGGGGAAGAAGCTAATTTTTCTTTTCTTTTCTTTTCTTTTCTTTTCTTTTTTTTTTTTTTTTTTTTTTTTGTCTTTTAAAAAATTTTTTCCCTAATGTTTTAAGATTATAATATAATTCTGTCATTTCCCCTTTTCACTTTCCAGCCTCCAAGTCCTCCCATATACCCCCTCCTTGCTATCTTTCAGATGCATGGCCTCTTTTTCGTTAATTGTATATAATTTTCATTAATACATGCATAGGTATATAATCCTAAATACATAAGCACAACATGATCAGTCTGTATAGTGTTATTTGTATGTCTGTTTTCAGGGATGACCATCTTGTATTGGATAACTAGATGGTGTGCTCTTCCCTGGGGAAGACTATTTCTCTTGCTCCCAGCATTCCTTAGTTGCCTGTAGTTCTTTGGGGGTAGAGCTTTCTCTGGGAAGCTCATTCCTAGCAGAAGGTCATGGTGGACCTTTCTGGAGCCTCAGTCGCACATTTGGCCTCAGGATAAATTTTAGGGAGGAGACTGAGAGCTTGGTCCCTCCAGGAATCTTTGTGTTAAAGACAGGACCTGAAAAGCACAGCTAAGGTTTGAATGATAAATGTTCCCTGCAAACACATCCTCAAACACTTGGTCTCGAGATGCAGTATTGTTAGGGAAGGTAGTAGAAACTCTGGGCCATAGGACAGGGCTGGTGATGGCTCACCATTAAGATTGGGGTGATAGCCTGGCCCTACTTCTGGCCCTCATTCTCTGGTTCTTATCTGCCTTCCAATGTGACAAGTGACCTCATGCTACCATAAGTCTTCAGGCCAGTGCTGTCATGTCTCTCTGGACCATGATGGAGTTGCACTGGAACTTCAAGCCAAGTGAACCCTCCTCTCTCAAGTGACTTCTTTAAGGTGTTGTGCCAGTGAGAACAGGGCCTCCACAAGGTCTTTGTGGACCTGGATGAACAGATGCCAGGACTCCTGGCTTCTTAGTAGAAAGCTTGAGAAGAAAATTCCTTGGATGGGTGTTGGGGGAAGGCCACTACAGAAAGTTCACTTTGTACATTATACTCCTCTGGTACACTGTAGAAAGTCCCTCTGAAAATCTTCACAAGAGTGGGGTTTTTAAACAGGTTGGACTCAAAGCATGCTTGAGAGAACAGAAGGAGAAACATGGTGGGGGCAGAAGTTCCAGAGGCATGCTGAGCTGGAAAACACAAGGCCATAATCAGGGGGTGGGGAAACAAAGCATTCCCCACCTGACAGTGGGAGGCACAGAGCAGCCCAGTGTCACTTATACACCTTAGAGAAATCCTGACAAAGCCACCTACAGGCTAGCTTATTAATATCCCAATGTTATTTTCAGGAGAAACTAAAATTCTGAAATGCTTTCTAAATGATGTGTTTTGTATACACAAGTTTTCACCCACACCACTTGCAGTTTTCCAATAAAAGCCTATCTAAATAAACAGTCTAAATTCGTTACATGAGGATGCATATTTCAGTTCTGAAATCAAAGATGGAAATCAATTCGAATTATGACTAAAATCACCATTTGAAAAATGGTCTCATGTTGGATGGGTTGTTCTCAGAAGCAGAATGAGCTCTACCTCATCCCAGGACTGTGACGTCAGGCCAGTTATGCCACTTGTCTCACTGAGCAACCAGAAATAGAGATTTTTGTCTTCCTAGGGAAACAAAGGCTCTGATTTGCTGTTTAGAGGCTATGTTCGGGGGAAGGACCCCCTCCCCCCACTCAATGTATTTCATCGTGGTCTACAAAATGTGACACCTAAGGGTGAGACCCCATCAGGATCTGGGCAGAAGAAAAGGAAGTGTCTATCCTAAAAGGGTAGGTTTCCTTTAAACAATCGCTCAGCAAAGACTTGATTTGTGGATCAATGATGAGACTATGGAAGGAACAGGCACACTGATGGCACCAAGCATAGGGCCCTGAACACCTTCTTCATGCCTGTGGGGAGAAGTCTGACTGTGAAGGGGTCATTCCAGACACAGCTTCTCTGAGAACATGACAGAGTGAGAGGTAAGGCTCAGATTCTCTGACACAGACGAGAAGCCAAAGCCCCAATGGTATCAAACCCAGTATGTTGGAGAAAGGAGATGAACAGGCAAGGTCATGCGGGTAGAACTTCAGCCTCAAGGCGTGCTGCTTTCATTCCAGGGCCAATACCCAGGATGTCATCCACATCACCCCAGAGCATCCTGAGGAGCAGAAGTTACTTTGCCACCACGCACTAAACCCTCCAAAAGCCTGTGCCCATGGCCAATGCTAACTTCCGTGACTAGTTCCCAGTGACATGCCATCCTGCATACCATGAGTCCAAACCATTCTCTTCTAGGAACTACCCTTCCCAAGCAGCCCTCCCCGCCCCAGGAATGCGGCTTTAATGTGGCACACCCCTCTTCGGACCCCCACGTCATTCGGTATAGTCTCTTTCTCTTAAGTCACATCTAACATCTACATTGTCAAGTAGGTTTGTTACAGGGTTAATATATACTCTAAGGCTAACGGGTTTTTTTCTTTAATATAAAATTTCTTTCCCATGCTGGAACGCACAAAGGGAAAGGATCAGCATTGCACCAGGCAAGGCTGGGCATGGTTCTGCAGGCCCGCTTCCCCCATCTTCACAAAACGAGGTCTGTTCCCACAGTAACAATCTGCCTGGAGGTGTGAGAGACATTTGGAATTGCTCACATGGCTGCCAGCTGCTGCAAGAAGAAGGTGCTGCCCTTCCCCAAATATTGTCTGAAACTCTTGGCTTTTTCCACAGAGCTTCCCCCTCCACCCCTCCCCCCACCCCCGCCAAACTTCTCTCACAGTTCTTTTAAAAAATATGTCATTGGAAAAACTACATAGGGAGTTTATAAAACAAATCCCAGGGATACGCTAGAGAACTCAGATGAGCACGTGTGCTCAGTCATGGATAACTTAGAGATGGGGAAAGTTCTGAGAAATGTCCCGTGACCATGTATGACGAGCTACACATACATGGTAATCACAGGGCATGGCCTGAGGATTTGTCCCAGGGGCCAGTGAACAGGAGACAAACTGGGCTGCTGCTTGAGCAAAAAACACATTGCTTCCCCCATACTTTATCCGTAGGAATTCACTTTAAATGATGGAAACATACAGTATAGGAAGTAATAGTCATTTCTTTTTACTGTCAAGTAGGATATACTGTTAAAATTACTGTGCTTTTATAGGGCAATCAACCTAGTAGGATAATACCAGCATCCCAAGAAATATATGAATCATGTGACTACCCATGTGTTAGGAACTACAGTGGCATTGACATCAGTGCACAGGACAGATTCTTTGCTACATTGCAATCTTATGCAGCCACAGCCAGATGCAGGATCTAGAGCTATTGTTGACCGAAACATTGTTTCACAGGACAGGGCAATGCGTGGGTGTGTTTATGTATGCTAAATTTTGTAGCTATAAACATTCAAATATATTGACATGAATGTATATATTCATATATATGTTTACTTGTATGTATATAAGATTATACACTTTTAGAATTAAGCAAATTAATATAGTCCTGTCTCAAGAGATAAAATCTGGGCATGCTCACTTTCATAGAGAAAATGGTACCCAGTAACTCTAAATTCCACTTACTTAGTCTATCCTTAATAAAAAACAATCATGTATTTTTCCTGTATTTCTACATTTAGAATATTCATTATATTGACACCATAATAAGTTACCCAATCTCTAGTGGTCAGCTCTAACACATATACATATGAAGAACACTAATTAGCTCAGTAGACATATATATATATATATATATATATATATATATATTAGACACGTATATATATATATATGTGTGTGTGTGTGTGTATGTGTGTATACATATACATACATTTGCATACATATATATCAACAATAATTAAAGAGGAGGTTATGAAGGAGTGGTAGGACAAAGGAGTTGGGAGGGTTAAGAGGGTGGGATGGAAATGCTATAAATATGGTACTCATGTATAAAATTCTAGAATAGAATATAAAAACAATATCTATTACATAACTTCCTTAACAAATAACAACGTTTCATTTTTTTCATTCATCATTCCACTTCCATACTAATAAAGATTTATTAAGGACATCACAGGTGATTAAGATAAGAAGAGTGCCATCAATCTCTCTGACAACCATACCCAACAGCTCTCCTGTTGTCATTGGGACATTTACCTTGTTGTCTCTTTCCTATTATGAGCAAAATGGAGTTCTGCTATACATATTATTTTAATGATGCATCACAGGTGTGATAGTAATATATCTCTCCAACAATTGCTAATGTAGCACTGAGTATTTTTAATCTGGCATTTCTGAGCCGTGGAATGCTTCTACAAAGTCTCGGTGACACATCTTGCACATTTATGTAATTATGTTCTTCTTACAGTTCACCAGATGTGGAGCTGATGTGTCAAAATAAATGTGCATTTTAAGACTTAAGGAAGAAAAGTGGCAAAATTCTTTCTGTGGCTATGTGTTAGCACATGGCCCAGGGACAGTGCATGTGTGCACCTCTATGAATCCATTTGTTACCAGTGAGAATAATCTTAATATTTTCACATATTATTTGTCCTGTAAATTATACATTCATGACTACTTCTTCTTTGGGGGTTTTAACCTTATTACAAAACTGAATAAAAGTTCTCTATATGTCAAGAACATTGACTTTGACAGTCTTCTAACTTTTAAGTATTTAACCAACTGGTACTTTACAACTTCTTTATTGAATGTGCCTGTCTTTCTTTTAGACTTATAAGCATTTCAAGTAGGTTTTTAGTCACATCTACCTAAAGGGTACCCACCATGAGGAATAATAAAAGAAAGAACAATGACTGTCAGTTCCAGCAGTATTGGAAGCTGACAGTGACCTTCAGGAGACGACCTTGGGAAGTGTAGTATTACCCACCGGGACCAAGAACAGTAAGGAAAAAAAAAAAGCAAAATGTGACAAAAATGTCTACAGAGATATCACTGATACCTTTGTGTTGGCAATCGCTGCTTGTCATGGGGCCTGCTCTTACTTACTACTGGGTGATTAATACACCCAGTGAGACTCCACTGGAGACAACTCTTTTTCCTTTGCAAGGTGACTGAAGATACTTTCTTGGTTAAGGGTGACTGAGGAGGTAGTGTCATTGGGATGTCAATCTCTTGCATCCTTTCCCAGACCATGACATCTTTAATGGATTGTAAACACATTTAAATCTGAGGTGGTGTCAGGAATGGTTCGACCTGCCCTACAATGAGGAAGCTTTGGAAAGTTATTATCCAGCAGAAGTAGTGCCTCCTCTGCCCCGCCTCCCCCCACACTCTGCATTGTGCCCTCATAGAAAAATGGTTTAGGTGTTCTGTTTAGTGATGATCTAAAAGAAAAATGCAATTGATCTTCCTAAGATGGAATTCAGTGTTCCCTCCTAGATAGGACAGTCTTAGCATCAAAAACCTGAAGTGTTTGCTTGGAGAATAACTCCAGACTATTGATTCTTCTGTCTCATGTTTCTGGTATATCATCAGTATTTTCTACATCTCTGATTCAGAAGGAACATCCACTCATGGATAGACTCAGAAACATGACAATTCTCCTTAAAGCATGGTTTCTAGAATTTCCTTAAAAACTGACTTCTCGAGAGAGCACACTATCACAGGAACAAACGAGAGGTCACTGATGGCTTGGATTCCACGGACTGTGATGTGATGGCTGACACTTGATGGCTCTTGAACTCATAGATAAATTGATTTTGATACCTGAGTAATCTTGAATAATCTTGGTGCCTGGTTGATAAGGAATGCACAAATCCATTGTGCCTATGGTTCCATGTGGTGGTGCATTGACAGTCCATTGCTCCTTTAAAAATATGACACTTTTTGTTCTATGCATCATTGTATTGGATTTGAACACCTAAAATCACCAATGCATGAAATATGCTAACAAGAAAATAATAGAACAACCTACTTCAGATCCCAGATAAAACTCCCACAGTTCTTCCTGTCTTATGATCATTGTTGCTATGTTGTAATCAGCTAATTCCTGGGAATTCCATAGCATAGAAACAACAAAACATGGATACTGAACTCCATAAAGTCTTATTAGTCATAAATTCAGGCAATGTTTCACTAGTATAATTTCAGAGCATTGACATTTTCAAAGTAGATGGCAGGGAGCTCTCAGGATCCTTGGCTACTTGCAAAGTAGCGCTAGTCACACAGATAGGTTTCTCTAACCCTCATACTTAACATAAAACGCACCATCCCCTGTGCCACACTCATGTGACTTGAGAGCCAAGCACACAGCTTTGACAACAAATTAATTTTAGGCCAGAGATTTCTTTTGAGGGTACCAATGTGTGCTCTGCTTAATGAGCCCATGTGAGTAGAGGTTGCTCTGGATGTTTTCGAGGATTAGGCTGACACAAGTCATGAGTTGACAAAGAGTATTACCATATCAAATGTGTTTCCTTTTTTATCTAAAGAGTTCAGTAAATATTAATTGAGCAGCAAAGGCCAACCATTCATGCAATGGATATTGGAGTTTCTACTAGGTTTAAATATATTCAGTAATCATTAAAATTATATACTACAATTCATTTATGCACAGGCATACATGTGCATAAATATACTTAAAGAATGTTGAGCAGGGCCTACATGAGACTGGGTCCACCAACACTAAGTCATAGAAAAGGGAGTGTCTCATGGAGCTCAAACCTTCCCCAGCTGACAGCTGCTGAGAGAGGAGGAGTGGGCAGCAATCAGCAGGTTGTCCATGCTCAGTGGACAGACTCATACCTACTCACATAGGGGCGGCTCTGGATAAACTCATTGAATCACAAAGCAGATACAAAACCCTTCCTGTGACACATGATGTACAGGCATGAAATTTTTAATAAAAAAAAAACCCCAACTTAATAAAAAGTTAAAGTAGTAAATGACCGATGGGTGAGGTGGCTGAGCTTCTCTGTGGATCTCTGTTTCCTCCCTCTCTCCTCCAACAGCACAGGGTGCTCATGATCGGAATTCACACTACCTAACTGTTCAAAATCTTCTATTACAGTAAGTTTTCTATTATGATGACAGCCAACTCTGAGTTAATTATTTTAAGATCAGCTCACCATGTCACCAGAGTGCATCCACTGTTGACAGAGTAAGAAGGCAATTCTGCCCACCCCATCACACTAAGATAACCTCCTCACAGACCAATTGAGATGGAAAGAGACTCTTGGTCTACAATGCTGATGGTCTAGCATACCAAGGTAGAGAAATGCTATACCACTGTCATTTATATTTCAGCCAAGGAACTCTTAGGCATCGTGTGGAGTAAGACATTGAATGACTGAGGTGAGGACGCTTCATTTCACACTGTTCCCACTCACAACATATCACTGCATGCTGTGGCATGTACACATAATTGATGCCAGCAAATATTTGTGTTTATTTATCGAGGTCATTGGGTGTAAGAATAGGGTAATGGTATGACAAAGATGATGAGTCTGTTCCCTGCAGGTCAATGAATTTCAGAGATTTACCTCAGTTCAGTGCTTTAGGCAGAGATGTTTTATTTCATAAAGAGATAAAGACTTAAACTAAAGATCAATGAGAGCTGTCTTAGTTAGGGTTCCATTGCTGTGAAGAGACACCATTATCACAACAACTCTTATAAAAGAATACATTTAATTGAGGCTGGCTTACAGCTTCCAAGGTTTAGTCTATTACCATCATGGTGGGAAATGTGACAGAGTACAGGCAGGCATGGTGCTGAGAAGGAGCTGAGAGTTCTACATCTTGATCCAAAGGCACCAGAAAGAGACTGTGTGACACACTGAGCTTAGTTTAAGCATAGGACACCTCAGAGTCCACCCCCACAGTGACACACCTACTCCAACAAGGCCACACCTCCTAATATTTCCCATTCCTATTGTCCAAGCACTGAAATACATGTGTCTATGGTGGCCATACTTACTCCAACCATGTCAAGAGCCATCTTTAAAATTGTCTAAAGAGAAAATGCCTTGCCTTTGCCGATAGTTCTCATTGTTTTCGACATATCCATAAAGATCTGGAAAGAGGTTGGGAGGTGTACTGGCTGGTTTTGTGTGTCAACTTGACACAAGCTGGAGTTATCATAGAGAAAGGAGGTTCCCTTGAAGAAACATGTCCATGAGATCTAGCTATAAGGCATTTTTTTCAATTAGTGATCAAGGGTGGGAGGGCCCATTGTGCATAGTGCCTTCCTTCCCTGGGATGATAGTCCTGGATTCTATAAGAAAGCAAGCTGAGCAAGCCAGGGGAAACAAGCCAGTAAGTAACATCTCTCCATGGCCTCTGCATCAGCCTCTGCCTCTAAGTTCCTGTGTGACTTCCAGTCCTGACTTCCTTTGGTGATGAACAGTAATGTGGAAGTGTAAGCTGAATAAACCCTTTCCTTCTCAATTTGCTTCTTGGTCATGATGTTCATGCAGGAATAGTAACCCTGACTAAGACAGGAGGTCATAGGTCAACTGTAATGTGGGTGTTTCTGACCTTTATGTCATGAACAATAGTTAACTACACAAGATCCCAGAGAAAACAGCCTCCATTTCTAGGTGAACTTCATCTTAAGGGGAAAAATCCAACAAGTAGAAAATCAAAAAATATTTTATTCTATGTCTTCAGTCTTTTATAATTGCTGCTGAAGTATAGTGATGCTGCTCAAGCACCTAGGCTAGCATCAGAGCATCAGGATTGATTGTTTCCTCCAAAAAGTTCATAGAATGCACACAGCCCTCAGTTCAATGCCCAGAACAGCAAACACAAAAGAAAACCCGAAGATTCATTCAGAGCAGAGCTCTTCACAGAACTGGCTCTACACAACTGAGTGAAGAACTCCAGAAATGACTAACATAAATGTAAAATATATTTTTTTACAAAAAGAACCATAAATGCTCTATTTTATCAAGGAAAATAGTGGCAATACATTATGGACCAGTACCACATGTAATACAAGATATGGAAAATAACACCATCACATCTAAACATACACAGGCATTATCTGAAGGCAAATTTCAATCAAAAGTATTTACTAACAATGTTAAGAGTGGGAATATGAAAGACAGTAAGAAAAGTAAATGCTAAATCATGATATGCACTCAATCAAAGTTAGGGGGAATAAGAGTTTTATTGGCATTGATTTAGTCTCAAGAGATAAGAGGACACACTGTGTTGCCCAGATTGACCATGAAGTCAAAAAGGCCCTGCCTCAGCCTCTAAGAGAGCTGAGATTACAAGTATATCCTAACAAGGTATACACATAAGTATTTTTCTACTTTTTAACACATTTATTTTATTTTATGTATATGAGTGTTTTACCTACCTGCATGTCTATGCATCTCATGTGCCTGATGCTTGCAGAGGTCTTCCCCTGAGTCTGAGGCTAGAGATCCTCATGAGCATCCATGAAAGCATTAGGAATAAAATCTAAGGTACCTGACAGAGCAGCCACTGACTTTAACCAGCAAGTCACCTCTTTAGCCTTAGATAAATATTTGAAATGTTGAAATAACATAAACAATAAATAGAAAACAGATAACAAGGTAATAGGCATTCTTCTAAACTTAGTATTACAGGCATAAGTGATTAAACAGACCAATTAAAGGAGAGAGTCATATTATATAAAAGAAGGCTCAATGCCTTGCTGTCTATAAGAAATCTAATTTAAATATAAAGACATGCAGGCTAAAGTTAAAAAGAGAAAAACATACCATATGACCCACTAACTGAGAAAATTGTCCATATTTTAACAGAAAAAATGTACTTCAGAATAAGCGAATTCATCAATATCAAAGAACAGGGCCAATACATATGGTTAAAAGCACTTGCTGCTCTTCTAGAGGACCCAGGTTCAATTCCCAGTACCCACATCTAGTGGCTCACAACAGCTCCAAGGGATCTAACACTCTCTTCTGGCTTTCATGCACATTAAAGTCATGAGGGACAAACACTCTTACACAGACGTGCACATACACACATACACAGACTTATATACATATCACACAAGTAACGTATTTTTAAAAGAATAAAGAACAGTATGTGAGAATGGAGTCAATTCATGAAGCCCCAAAGTTGAAAGTGGAAACACTTAACAGACCTTCAAAATACCTGAGGCAACACTACCAGACTTCAAAAAATAAACCCAATTTGACATTCTGAACTTTTATACAACTCTCATAATAACTATACAAACATGGAAAATCAATAATCAGAAACCTGAAAAACACCATTCTTCCCAGTCCTTGCCAATAAGTCTTTATAGAAGATCCTACCTTACAGTGATGGGCTGCATGCACCATCAGTCAGCCAGGGAATGCTGCCAAAACAGAACATTTTCTGAACCAACCATCAAACCTCCAACAAGACATGTAAAGTGCACATTCTGATCGTAGCCAACCTAAACTTGAAATTGGAAATGGTGTAGGAAACGACCACATCTCTTCTGAAAGCTTTCCAGGTGATTTGTGCAACGCTAAATGAACACCCACGGAAAAACCAGTTCTCAAGATTATGCTATACAGGGAGACATACAAACTATGAAAGCACCCAGACAAAATACCAAAAGAAAGATGCTGGGAAGTGTGCAGAATTGAAGTGGGACATAAGAGGAGAAAAGCACTTTCTAGACTTTCTATAAAAGTACCCAGCATCCTGGTCACACTCCTTGAAATTCCAGGTGTGCATCCACTGGAGTTAGCACATGCCATCAATACCACATGAGTGGTGTCATGTATTATTCTCCAAGGTCTACTCACAGTGACAAGCTGAGGAAAAGCTGCCAGCTATAACTATGTGAAGGGTAATGGGTAATTAGGCTTGCTTGCAGAAGACCAATCAAAATAAGACAACATGGTTTTAAAATCAACTGTTAATTGGGCTTGAAATGTACACACTTGAAATGTGCACATCAACAGTAAACGCACACATAAATTAAAAAGCTGACAAAATTCTTCATGCAGATTCAATGAGTTAGATGGATTTACACATAAACAGAACATAGCCCCATGCGGATGTTCAGAATGCACTATGGCACTACATAGAGGACTTCAGAACCTGAAAAGTCAGAGAAGAGACTACACTGAGCTAGCCATAAAGCATTATCACTGTTGTTATACCAAATCAATTCACAGACTTGAATCAATCTAACGAAGATTTATAAAGAAATCTAGGACAAAATGTTTCTCATATGACTCAACAATTAACTTCCTCAGAATTAATGAAAAAGTACTAAAAATCTTTAAATACATACTGCAAGTTACTCAGATCATCCACAATAACTAACTGTTCATTTTAACACACATGATAAGCAGATATGGATCCATCAGCGCTAATGTCAAGAACTAGTCACACATTACAAATAAGATTTTTTTATGTTCTGTAAATACATGAAAATAAGTGTTTTTACCTCCACATATAAAGCAGAAAGTTCCAGGCATCAACACAGGAAAATCAACAGTATTTATGAATTGCTGGTTGGATAATTGATAATTGTTTATGTAATTTTTAATATACATATTGTATGGTCTAATTTTTCTTTACAATACAGATTATTTTTCTAATCATAAAACATATAGGATTATTTTCAAAACATTCTCTGAAAATCCAAAGTCAGCCACTGAAGTAGCCCCTCCTGTCTCACCCACTGAGCACTCACAGGAGAACAAGGAGCATGTAGATGGCCTGATTTCCCCCCCTTCTCCTCTGGGAACAGTGGGAGCTGGTTAAGCACTGAGCGTTGGTAGGATTTGCCATGCAACGTGTGGCTGATTATAAATTATATGACTATTTTGGGCATGAAATATCCAGACATTTCTTGAAGGTGCTATTTAAATAAGCAGCCATTAAATGTATGGCTTCCAGAGTTGTTCATGCCTATGACATGAGGGAGCTTAAATGTGTGATCTGAAGTCACGTCCTGTAAAGAGTCTAAAGTGGCTTCTGGGTCCTCCTTTCCTGGGCTAATTTCTAGGGCTGACAGACAAATAGGAGATTTTGAGTTAAGCAAAAACGTACAATGTTAAAGGCTGTAATTCTTCAACCACTAATCCATGAACTTTTTCCTCTTGTCAACTAACACACTTGTTACTGGTGACACAAGAATGTTTTTCAAAAAAAGGCTATAAGTTTTAGCAAGCAAAAAAAGAAAAATAATAATCCTTTACAAATGTTAAAAGCAACTACAAATCATGCTTATGAAAGTATTTGTCTGATTTATCATTTAGCTGGCAAATTGAGATGAAATCTGACAATACTACTTAAGAATATTGTTTTCCCTTCTGTGCTATGGTTTGCATGTGATGTTTCTTAGTGTCTTATGTTAATGGTAGTAATAAAATCATTTGATTAGAGTAGTAATTGGGTTACTTACGTTTATCAAATTCTGGTGGATTTATGTGGAAATGGAGAGAAACTACATACATCTACACATGGTTCCCAACAGGATGTGATACACCAAAGTGGCCCTTGCTAAAGGTTGCATCATGCTGTTTAGTCTTCTACCTTTAGACACTGGGGCTAGATGCATCATTTCTCTCTATAAATTAGCTTGCCTTTGGTCTTTTGTTACAGTAATGCTACGCTGAGTAATGTATCCACCCTTGCTGTGGGCATACTCACACCATCTTACTTTCTCTGAAATGAGCCTCACAGTGCATCCTTTGGTCACGCTCCTAGACTTCGTTTGTATAATCATCTTGCCTCATCTCCCTATTCAGTTTCAGCACTAGCCTATCTTATGAAACTCAAGCCTTTCTAGCATAAACTTCAGAAAACTGTTGATTTTATTTTATTTAGGTACATATATATTTCTGAGTAAACTGAGATCAGGCAAAGTTACAAACTTACTATTTTTTTATGATTGTATTCTTTTCCTAGATGGCAGTGGAACTGTCACAATAAAATAAACTCCACCCCCAGATCACCAGAGGCAATAGAAACATTTTTGCTTTGTAGTATGTAAATACAGCCATAAGCATGTTCAATTTTCCTTCATTGAGAACTTTAAATTACAGATTGGTAGTATATTCCCTTTTCTTTTTTGTCTCATGATATGCTGCTTCACCCTCTTTCACCCTGCATTCTCTAGTAATTGCAGTGACTTAACCAACTAAACCATCAGACATTTCCCAACATCCATAAGAACACACCAGTAAAGAAACATCTGTAAGGGATGGCTTACTTTATCCCAAGCACCTAGTGACTGAGGAGCCAAAAGGGAGGCACAGACCTCTCAAGATTTTAACCAAATAGGATGTAAGAACAAAACAACTACTTTGAACTCCAATTATTAGTGTTACAAAGACCCCGTAAGTTATTCCTTTTTTTCCCTGAAGAAATAAAATTCACATATCAAGAAATTCTGCCAGGGTTGGATAGATGGCTCAGTGGTTAAGAGCACTGGCTGCTCTTCCAGAGGTCTTGATTTCAATTCCCAGCAACCACATGGTGGCTCACAACCATTTGTAATGTGATCCAATGCCCTCTTCTAGTATGTCTGAAGACAGCTACAGGGGTGTACTCATATAAATAAATAAATCTTAAAAAAAAGAAAAAAGAAACTCAGCCAAATACAGGAGTCCAAAGATGGCGAGGCAGGGTGAGCTCACAGCCAGGTATTTGAAGGCCAATTTACATATAAGTTTTGCTTTGACAAAATGGTGTACCACATGGTTACAAGAAAATACTTTTTCAAGACAAGACATAACCCAAGGTCCTGAGAACAGGGCTCCTAATAGGAACAATACATCCTGAGTCACACTGATCGTCAGGAGAATTGAAGGGAAAGAGGCTTGGGCAAAACTGAGAACATACCAAGGACAGTGTATGTACTTCAGAGTTCTGCTACCTTGAAAGTTCAAATGTGTTTACAGTTTCAAGAGTCAATGTTACTGCGTGATGCAGATCTCATCTCTTACAGATTCAGTCTGTCTGCCTCATGCACCTGGTCCCACTGGGCAACTGACTTGAGCTGCCTCTCACTTCCCTGGTTGATTGATCACAAGAACCAACAGTTTGAAAAAGCTGGTAGACTGGCAGTTGATAGAGCAGCTGCTACAAAAATTATTTGTTCTCCCTCTTCCCCAATTCTTAAACATCTGGTTCCAGACTCAATTCTAAGTGATAGAGATCCTGTTGTTTACATTTTTGTCTGGGAAAAATAGTTCAGAGAAAGTGTCATCATTAAAATCAACTTCTGTCTCCTTAACTAATGGGTATCGGCAGCAAGACCTCTACAGATAAGCCTGACTCTATGAAAAAACAAAAACAAAAAACATAAAATCCTATTTGCATAAATGAGCATAGGAAGAGAGGAAAAGAAAAAACCCTTGGCTGATTTCTGTGTACTTGCTCAGAAAAACATAAAAGTTCACTGAAATGGATGTTCAAAGGCATCAGAGATAAACATTTATTGGATGCCACAAATAATTTATCTCAGCCCCAACAGAGATGAACTTCATCTGAGCACATTGCATCCTACGATATGTGTATATGGGGTTCTTATTTCTCAGAGAAAACAACTTTAAAGGGCAAGACTCCCGGTTTTGCTAGTTTCTGAGGCTAAACAATAAATGTGCATCTGCTAATATTTTCTTCATCAATGCCAATAGGGACTGTCTGGGTGCTTTCTTCACTCCACTTTCAGATCCCTCCAACTTCCTGGATTAAAGTTGTGATCTGACACACACTTTAGAGCAACTCTCTGAACACCTTAGCTGTACTCATCTCACACACACACACACACACACACACACACACACACACACACAAGCACATACTCTATGCTAAGAGGAAGAGGACATGTTCTAAACTAAGAACAGACATGTACCCCTCTCATGCTCTCTTTCTTGTATATGTATATGCATATGTGTATACATATATATGTGCACTATATCTAGATATATATGCACTATATACACACATATACATATATATATATATGTGCACTATATGTATATATGTCCTAGATATACATCATATACATATATACAGAATGTAGTCAAGTTGCTAAACTGTAACATTTGCCCATTTTCATCATGTCATCTACACCTCAGTATAAAAGAAAAACACATTAACAAACATCCCATAGCTTTCTTCTGAGGTGTCTACATTCTCAGTGACTCTATCCCTAGCAATGCCTGAGCTCTACAGCCTCCCTAGTGCCTGGGGACACCCATGAACTCACTAGTACCCAGGGACCGTGAAAACAGGAGTGGGGCTCTTAGGGGATGAAGTGGAGCCTGTGGCTTGGAAAAGCTAGCTTTTTCAGAAAAGCAATGAAGCCAGATGCACCAGAGGTGAATGTGGAACTATGCACATTATGAAGGATGAGATAAAAAAGATACAACATAGAGGACTTCGGGGTGTCTGACACAGGCATCTGGACACATTGAGCTGATATTACATGGGATGAAGAACATGTGAAAGAAATTTAATACTGGTAGCGAGATCCCAAGTGCAGTCTTGATAGAGTAGCTGGACATCCAGCGAGATCTAAAACTGTAGACACAGTTAGTTTTGCTAACTTGGAATTCCTCAGTTTCTTCCATTCCACACCTCCCCCCTAATGCCACCTACTCCTGTTATTTGGAGGTGGTTATTTTGACTTTGTTCTGTCAAATGTTAAAGCAGCTCCTTTTATTATTATTTTTTTTACTGTGTATCAAATGACAGAATTTGCATCTCTTTACAGCTCTGATGCAAGACCCAGGCAAACTTGACAGATACCCCATATCTAGCATGCCATCCTGGAACTCAGTGACTTCAGACACCAATGTTTTTTTATATCATGGCTTAGGGATAGAGCAGGGCCACAGAGGAAGATACTTTCATCCCATGTGATACTTCTAGAAGGCAATTGGTGGCACTGGGATAAAAGCTGGGCTGACAGGTTTTCCACCTTAACAAGGAACTAGAGAGACTCAGTTCTAGATGAGACCCTGGATGAGAGCTGTGGAATGGCACAGTGTCGTCCAACAGCTCACAAAACTGTTAATGATTCACAAAGAGAGCCCTGAAAGTCAGAAGCTGTTCCATAGCTCCACCAAGCCTCAGCTCTCAAACAGCATTCATTGCATGGGGAAAGATGGACAGCATACACAATGTATCTGTGGTAGAAGCCTGAAAGTAGCAAGTATAGACTGAGCATCAGAAATCAGATCCTGTTTGAGCACTCATAGCACCTGGGCTGGATGGTGAGATACAGTGAAAATGTAGCTACTCTAAAAATTAAAAACAAACAAACAAAATCATAAAACTACTAACTTCAGGGTATGTGTGCCATGTAAGTTGTATGTGAAAAAATAATGTGTGTATTTTGGTTGTGTCCTCAAAATATTTCTTCTTCCCCTTCCTCCCTCTTTTCCTCCCTGTACTTTCATATGTGTATGTGTGCATGCACATGTGTGCACGTGTGTGTGTGTGTGCCTGTGCATGTGTGTATCCCAAAAACTTGTAAAATCCAACTCTGAAGCACTTCTAGCCCAAATCTGTAGAAAGATCAAGACATCCATACTAGATCTCTATTCCAAACCTCACACATTTACTTAGCATTGTGTAAGACACACCCAAATGCAGAAGCTCAAATGGAGAGCATAGGAGTGTGCCCTGCATTCCACATGGTAGCTTTGCTCTGCTGCTGATACCTTCCTCTGACATTCATTTCTCTTCTTGCAAGCCTTCCCTGCCCTTGAAAGTGTCATCTACATAGACTGTTCTAACTTCTTCCCCTGCAAGGTCTCCCCCTCTAACAATCTCCATGGGATTTTCTGAGGGTGTCATCACAATATACTACACTTCCCTCACTTACTATAAACAAGAGATACCATAGGCAGGCTGGCTCTCCACACTCCCACACGGGGTCACCCATAAGATGAATGGAAAATGACATAAGAGCATCTCAGATTGTCTAGGCTTTAGAACTGGACTGAGTTGTGTCTGAGCCTTCAATAAAGGAAGCTTTGTGTTTTGGGAATATCACACAAGTTTGGGTGAGTCCCTTTGCATAAATACTTGAGGACATAGGAAAACCCACCCCAGGCATTTATACCATGGAACAACACTTCCTTCCGCCATTTATCCTAGGATGGGAGGGATGATGATGGTAGCACTGTGGACTTGATGGGAAGGACCACAAGGAACACAGTGATAATATCTAGACTTTAACAGTTCAGATGATGAGTGGAGACCCCCAAATGGTAGCCAAGAAGCACCAATGCTACTTTTGGTTTCATATACCAACTATTTAATCATATTTACTTTTTACCTTTTCTTTTAAAACACATTTCTATTGATCCTAACAGAAACATGAGTAAACTGAGAAGAAAATATATGATCTGAAATCTCAAGGCCATGAGCTGTTCAATCAGGTCTACAAAGACTACTAAGATATCCTTTCATCAACACATGTCTGAGATCCATCCTCTTTTTCCAGATGCATTATGAAATTTGACAGGTTCTTTGCTACCTAGACTACCCTAGTGGTCTCTCTCCAGGCACTCATATTGCTGATGAGAAGAGCCACAGACACACATTGATATATTGGAATGTCTGTGTTCTAATCCATATCACACATCGGAAGAACAGAATAATTTGCTTACCGGTGAATTGTCATGAACACAGCAAATGGGTGTGTGGGCAAAAAGAATGAAAATAACGAAGTGAGGTCTAAAGCTGCAGAAAGTATGAGATCAAAACTCATCTCAGAACACTGGGGTATTATCAAAAATGTCTACTGACAGTTACCATCATCCCAAACGCTCCCAACAATAGAATAAATGTCAAATTCGTGAACTCTCACTACCTACACTACACCATGCACCTCTTTATAAGGAAAAAAACATTTCCTATATGATTGAAATATTGAAGTATTTCCTACTGGCTTCAGTGAGTTTGAGTAAAGCAGCCATACTAGAAATGCCATTTGATCAGGAGACGAAAACTTGGCGACTGACCTATTACTATCAGTCAATTGCTGAAAAACACAGTTTGGGGACTGACATGTTTGTTACTCTCATCTGCCAGTATTTTAATAACATTTCCATTAATTAGTCTGAGAGATCGATGACTTTCTTCCAAGTGTTAATCAGTTGCTACTTTCGAATCACAAGGTTAGACAAGCTGAGACAGCGCTGGGCTCTTGTGCTGTGGGTGATTAAAGCACATTTATCCTCACTGAGTTCTCAGTCTGCTTCTGTAGACAGTTCCATGCTGCTCCATCCATCCATCCACCAACTTGTGCTTTTTAAGGAGAACAGTGATGGTGTGTGCTCAAAGCATGGTGATGCTACAAACCCACAACTAGAAAGGAGACAGGATATCAAAGGGGGGAATCTAAGGAAAAGAGAAGGTCACATATCCTATGAAAGCAGAAAGGAGACTGGAGTGGGAGGGTATCTAAAGAGGCGGGAGGGAGATGAGGAGGGGGGAGGTGAAGTGGGAAGAGAATCTATTAAAACACACTTTATCTGAAAATGACATAATGATATATAATACTTTGTAGCAAATGACAGCTAAATCAAAAATTTAAAACTGTAACATTTTTTTTTCTTAAATGTTCAAGCTTCATTTGTTCACAAAGACCAGGGCACCCACAAAGAGGATAGCACAGCTAGGTTTGCAGTTCTGTGAGGTCCGGTGAGCCTGGAAATGACATCTAAGATGTGCCAAAGGCACAATGCAGAAATACAACCAAAGCTTCAGAGAGCTGATAAAATAAATAAAAGCTGTGGGGAAGCAGAATGCTATACTTGTGACATCATTCTGACATCGATGTCGTGTTGGGGTGTATACATATCGCTCTTGGATCCCCAGCTGCCCATTTGGAATATCCGCAGCAAATGAACTGAGCGATGTGCTCCAAGGCGCCAGAACTCTGTCCATCATCAGGTGTGTGACACATGCTAGAGCAGTGATTCTCAAGCTTCCTAATGCCTTGACCTTTTTATATAGTTCCCTGTGTTGTGGTGACTCCCTTCTGCCCCCAACCATAAAGTTATGTTCAATTCTTCTTCATAATTGTAATTTTGCTACTGTTATGAACAATAATGTAAATATCTGTGCTTTCCAGCGGTCTTAGGTGACCCCTGTGAAAGGATTGCTGGACCCTCCAAGAGGGTTGTGACCCACAGGTTGAGAACCACTGTAGTAGAGGCCTTTCTATCACTGATGTTGCCTATTCTGCCAACAGTTCATAGCTTATCTTTACTTGACTTTCCCAAACAAGCACAGAATAACACAGTCTATTCTATTTGGGTTAATGCAAGAACAAATCCTAATCTCAGCCACTCTCCAAGTTCTCAACTCCCATGCTTAGAAAAAAAAAACTAGCAATATTGAATTGTTGCTACTAAAAAGGATTTCCTGCTCAAAGAAAAACTGTGCTGGGAAGAACAAGTCTCACGCCATCTCCAAAACATGGAATGTGGATTTGAGGCAAGAGTCAGGAGAAACGACAGCATGTACACGTATTTGAAGTGATTTCAGCTTCAAGGCTCCAAGGACTCACCCTGCTTGCTTAGGATTTTGAACTCTGGTTGTTCAGGTTCATACTAGCCCATCCCTATCTGTAGCAAAGGACACTCATGTCCTACTGTAAAGGAATTGGCCATTTGGTTTGATTTGGCCACTGACAGTGAGTAGACTTTGTGGATCTATGCTTGCCCTGCCAAGTTACTGAGCATCTGGATTGGCCCTTGTGGTGTGGTGACACTCACTGAGAAAACATATGTCATTCCTAAGCATGGAGGTTAGGGAAGATAATGTAAACCCTCCTGCAGTCTGGAGGGATGCTCAGCTGAGACACACTAGCTCTCAGGGCACAATCGTTGGTGAGAAAGATGCTCACAATATCATGAAGCAAGCCATTGAGCTTGGCATCATTTACTTTCCTGCATTACTACAATATGTGCTGATGGACACACTGGAAGTCAGTTTGGTCTATCCCTATAAAAGTCCATTATATGGTAGTTTGAATGACCACTGTCCTTCATGTATTTGGACTTTTGGTCCCTAGTTGTTGGTACTATTAAGAAAAGTTAAGAACCTCTAGAATGTGGAACCTTGCTAGAGAAAGTACATCACTGGGGTGAGCTTTGAGGCTGTGTAGTTTCACCAACTGACTTCCTGTTCCTTGCCCTGCTTCCTACTCCTATTATCATGCCTTTCTGCCATGGTAGACCATATCCTTCCAGAACCATGGCCAACATAAACTTTCTCCCTTGATCTGATTTTGATCACGATATTTTATCACAGAAACAGAAAAGTAGCCAATACATCATCTTAAGAAGTGGCTTTCCATCAGCCCTTCAGACACTAAGCATAATTCATTAAGTCAGAGCTCCTCCCTATAGGATGCTTCAAAGACAACTACTACTAACTCTTTCCCAAGTGGCTCACATGTTATTTTATTCATGTGCTATCAAGTCTTAGGCAAATGGTCTTTTCTGTGTTTTATCCTCTGAGGTTGCTTGGCAACTGAGAATGGCCTTAGCCATGTTATATCTTATCAAACTCCTTGACAAAACAAACTTTGCCTTATCCCCTTTTCTACAGAAATAGTATTAGACAGGTGAATCATCACAAATATGTTTGTTGGAATTGGTTAGAACTAGTAAGCTGAAGTCCAGAACTGATCAAGAAGATAACTGGAAATGTCTCATTTTCCTAAATATGTATTGGAGAATATTTTGGTGAATAAATAAAAGAGCATGTAAGTTATATGTAAGTTGAGATTAGATGAGCATTAATGACTTGCAAAACCTTGCTTTGCTTTCCTATTAGCTCCTTGTCTGAGACTCAGCAGAATATTGCTTCCTTGTTGTACAAAACCATCCTTACCATCATCACTAATTTAAAGTACAACATAAATAATTCAAAACTGCTACTCTTATAAATAAGATAAAAGACTATATTAGTTTTTTGGTCCACAGCTCATTGATCAAGAACAGTATTCTTTCCCATACCTACTTATTCTTTAGTGAAGCACCAGTACTCTCAGAATGTTAGAAATTGCAGAGTTTCATCAGAGTGACCTGATCAGAGTCTAACTAGGTTTACAGCCTTCATCACGGTCAGCATCCCTCAGGATTAGAACAGTAGATCAAAAGTTACAAGGGCACACTATAAAGACTGCACAGGAAATCCAGGCCCCACATGAGGAACCTGCAAGAAATAAAATGTCTTGCACTTGTTTGGGAGCTTTCTTATGTTATTATTCATTAAACACTGAGTCTCATTTGACTTTAGCAGACATGGTCTTTCTCCGAGCGTAGTGACTGTGGGCACTTTGCATTTCTTATGTTCCTCCATGACTTACTTCTCGTGCTCAAAGGAGCTCAGCTCTCTTTTCACTACCTTTGAATGGGATAGACCAGTAGACATCAGGCCAAAACTTCTTGACCCAGATTTCATCGGTGATGGCTCCAGGGTCCTGATGTGGCAGATGGTCTGCTCTCTCTCCCCACTTCTCACCTTCAGGACTCAGGTTTATAAGTTCTTTGGAAGTGGCTAGGTCTTTATCTCTCCTTGAAACCACTTTACATTTTGCACCTTTTTGGAGAGATCAGGAGAACACGACCAAGGAACACAGTGATGCTCCTGAGACTCTGAGCATCCCTATCATTGAGCTGGAGCCTGTCTGTTGAACCTGGGGTCAGAGACAGGAAACCCACAGATTCCACAACTGAGGATATGAGGATATAAGGTCTTCTCATCCACAATGGCAAGTAGTCACAAATTCATAAGGGAGTTCAAACCAGACAGTACAAGGCCTTAGAAAGAGCCTGTGCTTGTTTGCAACCATGAAATTATAAAGTGCTTAGCTATACTATTGGAGGTACCTATCAGCAGCTCTTCATCTGAAGACTCCTGTATAATTTTTTTAATAGCATGGAACATTGATGTAGGATAACAAGGGGTTTTCAAATGAGGAGATCCATGGTTCATAAGCTGTTGTGAACATCAGAATCACAGGCAAGCTTGGTAACACAGAATGCAGCTGAGACTGGGATGAAGCCTGTATTCCAAAAGTGTATTGACTTTGACGCTCTTTATCAGTGTGAAGTCCAACACTGAGAATTGCTGCTGTCTAGGAGTAAGTGGCCAGCAAATGAAAACAAACTAATATTGCTAAATTAAAGGAACAAAGACATCCCCTTTAAAAATTCAGTTTGACTAAGCAGGGTCCTATCCACCTAGACCAAAAGGAGGAATGGAATCACATCTCTTATGCAGACACGCTGTGCAACATGAATATTAATATGGAAAACAATGGATTATTCTGTCTAGGCCATGAAAGCTTCATGAATTACCTGCATGCAATATTTTATGATTATATTTAAAACTCTGATAAAAAACAATAGAAGGCACATTAAGTATTACAGCAGGAATAAGCACTATTTCCATAAACTATTAATATTTGAACTTTAAAAATCACAGCAAGCTACACACTTATTTATGTGAAGCTGATGGCAGTAACATTTCAGAGTATATTCATGTTGCTTATGGGGGCCTGCAGTTAACAAAACATGCACATATCAATCTGTATATTGTACTTCAGTAACTTAAACATACTAGCATTAATTGAAGCTCTCAGTCGACTGGCAGTAAGTCCTAACACCTTTTGAGCAGTGAACACACCAGTTATCCCTTTATTCCCTTTAACCTATGCATTTAACAGATCACCAATGAACAAACATTCCGTCCACTCAAAGTGAATTCATTGTGCTCAAATCAACAGCATAATTTTAAATTCTGAGAACTGACTTTTATTTTTAAGATAACACTATTCTGTTCAGTTTTTACTTCAAATCAATAATGCTCCAATTTGGAACAACCCCAATTTTTTATCATTTTTCTAAACTAAAAATATAACTGGAGAATAGTGCCACAGTGAAAGCGATGTTCATGCAGTAAGCTTTCCTTGTCTGCTTGTACTATAAAGATTTTATGTTACTCCTTTATGAACGTAAGGATGTCGGGCAAAATTTTAATTTTAAATTTTATCCCTGGGCTGGAGGGATGGCTCAGCCGTTGAAAGCAAATGCTGCTCTTCCAGAAGTTCAATTCTACACCCACACGGCAGCTCACAGTTCCTTATAACTCTAGTTCCAGAGTGTTCTACACTGTCTTCTGTCCTCTGCAGACACCAGACATGCATGTGGCATCTACAAAGTCACATACAGGCAGGCATTCAAACACACGTGCACACACACATGCACACACACACATACACACACACACACATGCACACAAAGAGAATCAGACAGACACCCAGACACACATACACACATATACATATTTATTCCAAAAAATAAATTTTCCTTAATAAAAGTCTATCACTTATACAACGAGTATTAATGTACAACTCCATCTTGTAATTATATAATACTATATAGTAAAATACATCATATGACTATGATAATACTTGAAGTAAATTTAAGTACATTGTTCTATATAGTTTTTCAAGTTACATATCATTTGAATGTATGGCTTTGTAATTGCATAGGTAACTGCATAGTGTCAACTCTATCTATGTAAGGCACGATACCACATTTACAGAGCTGGTCCTTCAAATGCCCCCAGTTTCAGGGCATTTTCATCAGATGCATCACAAGGTTTAGTGGAATAACATGTGGCCATGTTTTTGTCTGAGGCAAATGTCTAAATCTAAATATAGCTGGTGTTTACACATGCAAGGATAACTCTGGTCTCCTGTCAGTGATGCAGCACCACGAGGGCACACTGGAAGCAGAACTGTAAAGCCTCAGCTAATTTTACTCTCCTATTATTACTCCTAAGCTGACATGGTGGGATTAGATACCACATACAAGCCAAAGCCCAGAGAGGTGACATGAAGATCAGGACCAGTTTCTATAATACAAAAGGACTCAGGGAGGGCACGAAATCCTAAAGCCACCAAAACTGCACCAAACGCTAAAGCGGGAATTTCGTTTTCTATATCTAATATTAAGGTACAAGTATCAAAAAATACTCAGTATAAAGGGTATTTATGAGGACATGATTAAAGTAACCAGAAAAGTTGGGACTAATTACTACACTGTGTATCAGTCCAGGAGATGAGGTGCTCGTGAGGCAAGGTCAGTGAGAGCAGCTGAAGAGATGAAGCCAGAGCAGGAGCCTTGGTACAGGTGAGTGGAGGACAGCCCAGAAACATGTAACCAGGGTTATGTCAGCTCTGCATGTTATATTACTTAGGATGCTTTTCATATTTAGGTTGTTGTTCATGTGTGTGTGTGTGTGTGTGTGTGTGTGTGTGTGTGTTTACATGTGTATGCATGTGTGCATGTGTATATGTATGTGTGTATACGTGTGTGCATATGTATGTATATGCATGTGTGCACGTGTATGTGTATGTGTGTGTTTGTTGTATGTGTACGTGTGTGTGTTTGTATGTGTAAGTGTGTGCTTATGGGTGTGTGTATGTGAGTATGTATGTGTGTATGTGTGTGTGTTATTAGGCACACTTTGCTATTAATCATAGTTTTAATCATTTCTTTCATATTTGAGATTATAACATAATTACATCCTCCCCTTTCCTTTCTTCCCTCTGTAACATCCATGAAGCACTCCTTTCTCTTTTTCAAGCTCATGGTCTGTTTTTTTTAACTTCACTTACATGCATTCTGTATACGTATATACACACATATTCCTAAATACAACCCAGTCTGTTGGTATAATGTCATTTGTACCTGTGAACACTGTTTCAAAATGTCTTCTGAGTGAACTCCTGCCTCTCAATTTCTTCTTTGTCAGATTGTGTGATAATAAGAAATAATCAACATTTGGAAGTGGGAGACGAGAACCTATAGGGAGACTCAGCAGGGCAGGAATCAAAGGGGATACTTATAATCAAGTTTCAAAATATTTAAAGATTTACACTTCAACTTTAGAAATACTTGAAGATTGTGTTCACCACTGGAATCTGAAAAGTCATACTGTTCACCTTGCTGATAACTTCCAAAGAGAGAGCTATTACTGCTCCCTGCTTAACTCCTGAGCCAGTTTTCACACATCTCAACAGAGAAACAGTGATCCACTTTGTTTGTACTGTCTTACTGTGGGTTCTGGAGCACAGCCTGAGCATGGAGCAGAATTAAGTCCTGGAGCCCACATAGGAGAGGCATTGCCCAAGCATTAATACGTGATCAAAGTACACAAAAGTCACATTTTTTATTGGATATTTTCTTTATTTACATTTCAAATGTTATTCCCTTTCCCAGTTTCTCCCAGAAACCCCGTATCACATCCTCCCTCCTCCTGCTTCTATGAGGGTGTTCCTCCACCCAACCACTCACTCCCACCTCTCCCCGCCCCCATCAATTCCCCTTCACTAGGGCAACAATCTAGCCTTTGTAGGACCAAGGACCTCTCCTCCCATTCATGCATGGCAAGACCATCCTCTGCTACATATGCAGCTGGAGCCGTGTGTATTCCTTTGTTGAAGGCTTAGTCCCTGGGAGCTCTGGGGAGTCTGGTTGGTTGATATTGTTGTTCTTCCTATGGGGTTGCAAACCCCTTCAACTCTGTCAGTCCTTTCTCTAACTCCTCTATTGAGGATCCCATACTCAGTCCAATGGCTGGCTGTGGACATCTGCCTCTGTATTTGTCAGGCTCTGGCATGGCCTCTCAGAAGACAGTCATATGGAGTACTACTCAGCTATTAAAAATGATGAATTCATGAAATTCATAGGCAAATGGGTAGAACTAGAAAATGTCACCTTAAGTGAGGTAACTCAGTCGCAAAAGAACACACAGAGTATGCACTCACTGATAAGTGGATATTAGCCCAATAGCTCCGAATAACCAGGATACCATATGAAGCTCAATAAGAAGGAAGACCAAAGTGTGGGTGCTTCAGTCCTTCCTAGAAGGAGAACAAAATACTCACAGGAGCATTTATGGAGCTAAAGTGCAGAGCAGAGACTGAAGGAAAGGCCACCCAGAGATTGTCCCACCTCTCAGAGATTGTCCCATATACAGTTATCAAACCCAGACACTATTGTGGATGCAAAAAAAAAAAGTGCATGCTGAAAGAAGAGTCATTGTTTAAGAAGGATCACAGTTCTCGCATATGCTGAACCTAGATTTACATATGCGTGCATGAATACGTATGTATACGTGTATGTGTATGTCTGAGTGGTTTGTAAAATGAGAAAGGAGATCCTGCATGAGGAAATAGAGAATGCAGGAATGCATGCACTAGGAGGGTACAGAGGCAGACTTCCTGGCAGAAGTTATAACACCAATCAGAGGGGCCGAGAGCATGAGACAGGGGCAGTGGGAGAGGCAAAGAAATGAAAATGCAACAGCATATGTGTGAATGCCATAGCAATTAATAAATTAGCTCATAACATTTCAATTACAATTAATTGGTAATTAATAATAAATAAAATACTGTTTTTCAGGTGGGTTGGTTTGTTTAATGGTGGTGGTGGTTGGGAAGGTCTAAATTTTAAAACAAACAAATGCTTTTGGGTGGAAAGGGTAAATTAATAGGTGTGTGGTACCTGAGCTCCTTCTGAGCCTGAAGGGATGAAAGTTGATAATGAATGACCCCGTCCCATTCCGAGACTCAAGCTTTGCTCAGCCTCGGGAGTATCTCCCAAAGGAGTGAAATGGAGGGAAAAGTTCCTCGCACCAACAGTCAGAAAGACTGAGAAAAGCACAGACCTCCACCATCTGCCTCTGCCTCTCTCGAGTGACACTCTGCAAAGACCCTCTGCATCAGCTACCCCTCCTGACAAGGCCTTGAGGCAGGAACACACTGAAGTCTTGGAGATGCACTGATTGAAATAATGTATTGGACAAAAGAAGCAGCATTTAAACTGGAGTTTGTCATGTCTGACACCAGACATGCTGCAACTCAGGATAAAAACTACAGAAGCCAATGCAGATGCTTAGAAAGCTAGAGACTGCAAGCGACAACTCAAATCCTTACATGTCACCCACAGCACTCCTCGATCTAGGAGATGCTTTTCCCTGCATGTCAAAACTCAGTTGATAAAGGCCCAAAACGCTTTTTGAAATTCAAACAAAACAGTAAAAGAGGAATTTAGGGGTGCTTAATGTAGATAAATGAATTAGGTCAATATAAAGATCTTAGTTCAAATGCCTTGATGTTGAAACACTAGAACCAGATGCCAACCACCCCCACTAGCCTCAGTGCAACCACACAGTGGTAGCATAAAGGAAGGAGAGGCATGAAAGCCAGGAGTAATAAGACAGAAGATTTTGGATCCACATCTGCAGACAACAAACCCCGACTTTATTGCTGATGCCAAGAAGTGCTTGCAGACAGCAGTCTGGTATAGCTGCACTCTGAGAGGCTCTGTCAGAGTCTGATCAATACAGATGCAGATACTCACAGCCAACTATTGGACTGAGTCCTTGGACCCCAATAGAAGAGGTAGAGGAAGGACTGAAGGAGCTGAAGGGCATTGCAACCCCATATGAAGAACGATATCAACTAACTGGACCACCCCATGCTCTCAGGGACTAAACCACCAACCTGAGTACACATGGAGGAACCCATGGCTACAGCTACACATATAGCAGAGGATGGCCTTATCTGATATCATTGGGAAGGGAGACCCTTGGTCCTGTGAAGGCTTGATGCTCCAGTGTAGGGGAATGCTAAGGCAGTGAGGTAGGAATGAATAAGTGGTGGAAGAGCACCTTCATAGAAGTAGGAAAGGAGGTTTAACTGGGAAGGGGGATGGCATTTGAAATGTAAATAAATAAAATAACCAAAAAAGAAAAAGGCAGACCCATCCTCACATAGCAAAAGGTTCTGAAAGTTTTTTAGAGATATATGAAAAGACTTTTATAAACAGTAAAAAAATTAGTTGACTACAAGAATAAAAAAAAAACAAAAACAAAAAATAAATTATCATGTGTAAAAGTATGAAAACAGGGACCAGACAGGAGGGATGGCTCAGGAGCTAAGAGCCCTTGTTGTTCTTGTAGAGGATACAGATTTGGTTCCCAGCATGCACATGGTGCCTCACAACGACCTGTGTTTCCATTTCCATGGGTTCTGGTGGTCTTATCTCATCTTTAAAGGCACCAGGCAGACACATGGTGCATGTACAAACATGCAGATGGATCACTCATATACATAAAATAAATATAAAATAAGAAATTAATTTTTAAAGTATGAAAACATCAAAGGACACAGTGGGGAGAACATACTACTCATGTCGAAATAATAAGTAAGTGGAAATAAAATAATGACTCACATAAATGCATGTAACTGAGGAAACAAAATAAATGTGTGTAACTCGAGGAAAAAGTAACAGACATGATGAGTGGAATCATATAATAATTTGAGTTTGACCTCAAAGCCTTCCTTCAGTGCCCTCCACACTGACTTATAATTTCTATATAATACAATAAAACATCTACACATTTTATCAAGGTTTGAAAAGAACTGCAATGTGTTACTACAAAATAATGGATCAATATTAAAATAAACTGCAAAACCTCCCCCGAAGAGCAGACTCGAGTACAAATGGAAGTCCGTCCAGGAAATAGTGACAACCTTTCTGAAATCTGCTTTGGACCAGCCAGGCTGCTGCATGGGTGAAGGGGAAATGGATCCACACGCTGTACACTCTACTGCATGAATTCCACACAGATCAAGAATGCAAGTGTAACAATGATTTCATGAATGTGCATTCTTTCACAACCCAGGGGCAATGAATGTGTGTTCTTCTCAAGTATGACCTCTCAAAATAAGGAGGTGGATTAACTTGATAACATAAAATGTTCAAATAGAATTTTTATATCTAGTGCATCCCAAGAAAATTCAAAAGACAAAAAGGATAGATTAGAAACATCTGCACAACCTAACCAAGGCAAATAGCAGATATCTCAGGGGAGCAATGGACTCCTGCAAATGGAAGACTACAAAACCAGGAGTCACAAAGAAAGACAGATTAACACGTCCTTTGAGCCTCCAAACAACCGCCCAAGTTCACTCACAATGAAATCAATGACTCCTATAAAAAGAAAGTTTTGAATTTGGCGGGTGGAGGGACAATCTAAACATATGATAGTTAAAAGAGGCTGTGAGGCAGCAGACTTCCATTATGTGTGCCGATGGTGTGTCAGAGTTCTTTGACAAAGACTGAACCAGGGAAATTAAACATGAGAAACAGATGTGGAAGGAAGTGATGTGGGCTTTTGCAGAACTAGAATTTATAGGGAAAGCTGGAAACAATGGGGGCTGATGCTGCAGGCTTGAGACAGAATTTGCTCTGCCCCTGGGAAGCTTTCAGTTTGTGCTAATGGCCTGAGTGGATCTGCCTCAAACGTCAAGGGTCATCCTCTTGAAAGCAATTCACTATGGATGCTTAACCACATCTATAAAAATACATCTAGGGCAGTAGTCCAACTGGTGCTCAACTGGTGGAATCATTGGTGCCATGGCTTAGCAAGCTGGCACATAAAACAAGCCGCAGTGGATTTCAGGATGTGCTGAGAGGACTGGGTGATTGACAGGTGAGCACTCCATAGACTCTTCAGTCAACTTCTGGGATCCAGAGAAGCTTTCCATGTAACACATTTGAGACAGATGCTGAGATGGCTATTATGACACAAGACAAAACTACCGGGGGTGGGGGTGCTGGAGAGGTGGAGGAGCAATTGAAAGCACTGACTCTTTTCCAGAAAACACAGGTTCAATTCTCAAAACCCACAAGTGACTCACAACCATCTCTCTCTCAGTCTCAGATGATCCAATGTCCTCTTTCAACCTACTTGAGCACCAGGCAACCATACAGATATACATAATAGGCAAAAACACCAACATATACAAGTAAATATTATTAAACAGCTTTTTTTAAAAAAAGGAATATTTGGTGTAGAAACATTTGGTCAGAATAGTATTTAGCACAACTGTATCCTCTATGTTCCTGGTATCCATGACTGGGAGGTTGTACCAAGTACCTCTTATTTCATGTACCTTCTCTTCTAATGTCACGGTTGCTACCTACCAACCTTATAGTGCCATAAGCCTCGTTGTAGAAACTTTGAATGCTGTTTAATAAGTATTCTAGAATTTCTGAAGGTGGTACCACCTTGCAGCCAACCATGGGGCAACTTTCATTTGGGAAATTGGAAAATACTCCAATTTCTAAATGAAGGGGTTCCCCTAATTGTGGCTTTGTCAGAACACTGTTGATCTGGGTGCTTGTCATCAGCTCAATAGAATGGGTGATGAGACATGTCCATTAACCTATGAGTCAACTAATTATCTTTTTAAAAAGCATTTGGGGTCACCAATGATTCACCCAGCAACATTAAACTAAATAAACCCTTCCTCATTAAGGCAGGGAGAGATCCTCAGCATTTCCCAGCCTAGGAAGCTTCAACACTAGCAAGCAGGTGGCTCTGATGATACTCTCATAACCTTCATCTCTGGCTGGACCATCACTGCTAGAGACCTTGCCTGCTGCTAAACTTTGCAATCCCTTAGAAGTCAAGATTGAGTCTCTTGGTACTTGATTCTTTCTAAGACATTCAAATTTCATCTTCTAATAAAATCATATCCCAAAATGCTTTCCTTTTCTTATCAATCTAGACTCTGGCCAAGAACATATGCACACACCCCAAGGTAGAAAACCACAGTTTACTCTCTGTGGCTCCATCTCCAGGCAGATGGCCCAGGCTGACTCCTGAGACTTGGGCCCCTTGTCTATTATGCAGAGACAGCAATGTCTTCCACCACTGGTTGGAATCAAACACTAGGTATCCTCATATCCGAGTGTGCCTGCCTCATGTGCTCACAGTTTGAGAACAAACAAGCTCTTTCATGTCTGATCTGATATTTTCAAATTAGTTTTCTTCCTATGATACATTTGTTTTGTAATTTGGATAAACATCTATAGCTTGTTTAATTTTCTAACAGATCCCCCACAATAGAAGGTCACTGAAATCTTTGACCTTTGTTGACAGAGCCAACATTCTATCTTGTCAAATTTCCCAATGTCCATGAATATTCAACACGGTGCTATTTTGGGTACTAAGGAAGGACCACTGAGTCAGAATATTACTTCCCTGAGACCAATGTTTGATATAGCTAATGTGGAAGGATGGGACCCAAGCTTTCTCAGTGAAAACAAACTCAGACAATTTTTTTCTTAGACATCTACACTTCAACTCTGAAAACCTAAGTGAAAAGAATTTTTTTTTAAATAAGTAACTCAGAAAAAAATACTTGAAAAGCTTCTGTAATTAAACATTTCATGACATAATCATTAAAGCAGAGCCTGCAAAGTGCCTTTTCTTGGTGAATCATCTATCTCCCTGTGAAAGAAAATCAAGGACAACCTTTCCTAAATGATTTTAGGGCCATCTCCAAGTAGGGCTCATCTCTAAGCAAATGAAAAAACAGTGCGTGACAGAGCTTCCTTGTCCCTGAGGAGATGTTAATTCCCTATCATTTCAAATTTAGCTGCAAGCTTTGGTGGCCGACCTCAGCCTCTGCAGAGCCTGAATCACCCCCCCCCCCCGCCGTTGCCATCTTTAAATTCTTCTCTCACCATTGTAATCTCTGTATTTAGCTGAGGTTTCTCTCGCTTCTCTGAGGACTCGCAGGATGTTGTCACCAGATTATGTCCTTCCATCTACCTCCTTCCCACCTCATTTCACAGCACAGAGCACACAAAGCTCTATTTTTACACTGATTGATGGATGGGTGGATTGATGGGCTGATTGACTGTTTACAGCGCTACAAATGGAACTCAGGCCTTGTACATGAGAGGCAAGCACTCTACCACTAGACTCAACAGCTGTGTTTTTCAAAGGGCATTTTTCTTGACCTCTGAAATCTCAACTGGCATCCAGACTGTCTCATCTGCACATTGTACCACCCTTGACACTCACCTGTCCCAATGCCCTATCCTCAAGGTCCAAGGGCAGCCCTAGTTTCTTCTCTACCTCATCCCTAATACAGCATATGATGGGTTCTTTCTCAGTGGGAATGTCTCCTAAAATCACACTGACTTTTCTATACACTGGGGGCTCTGAAGATCCCTAGTGATATTCTCCTGTGAGTAATGGATGTAAATTTTGTTTTATGAAAATACAGTAAGAAATTAAGGTTTTTTTTTTAAGTAAAGACTGTTGAATATTTATTAGTGAGGTTTCAAAGTGGAATCTTGTTTGCATGTGTATATATTTGTGTCTGTGTGAGCTTTTCATCTGATACCTACAGTTGTTTACAGGACATTCAAACAAGAGGTTTGAATATATGAAGCTCTCTCCCACAACCTCAATGACTTCATCCCCTTCAAGATCAGGCCAGCAACAGAGAAAGATGCTCAGAAGAGTCCTGGCAGTCATGTTTTGTTTTGTTTTTTTGAGAATTTGATACGTAAGTGTTATTGCCACTTTAGCTTACCTCTTTACTACCCCCTGTGTGCCCCCTAATCCATCTCAACTTTGCAGCCTCCTCTTCTGTGTCTACTTAGTGTTGCTCATGTGTATATGTGTTCACAGGTAACTATATGGTGTTGGATTGTCTGTCATCCATGGAGAAGGCTGATTCTGGAGCTACGAATGATGGGGTTATGGCCCTTCCTTGGCTGGCTCTCGGGTGAGCTGGCCCCAGGATCCTGATTCCCCTGCTATGTTATATGGTTTTCTACATTGTGAAGGCCACATTGTCTCTGTTGTTGTCTGGCTTCACTCCCCAGGGCAGATCAGGGACATCTGCTTTCTCCCTTTGTTCCCAGGAAAGCCTCCTGCTATCTACAGAGTATCACCTATGGGCTCCATATATGATACCTGTAGGAAGTAATAAAGGCTTTTGTGAATGTCTATATTGTCAACTTGACTGGATATAGAATCATGCTCTGGACAAATGACTGGGAATGTTTGTGAGGTACTTTCTAGATAGGGGGAAACCCATTCTTAGCTGATGGACTGAATAAAAAGTAGAAACTGAGCCAAACACAAGCATCCATCTCTCTCTGCTGCCTGATTGCAGATGCAGCGTGATGAGCCCATCACAGGCCTGCCTCCACAGCCTCCATACTCGGATAGGCTATACATCAAACTAGAAGCCAAATTCAGTGCCTCCCCTTTTAGGGTTATGTCCTAGGGTCTCTATTCCTGCACAAACATCATGACCAAGAAGCAAGTTGGGGAGGAAAGGGTTTATTCAGCTTACATTTCCACATTGCTGTTCATCACTAAAGGAAGTCAGGACTGGAACTCAAGCAGGTCAGGAAGCAGGAGCTGATGCAGAGGCCATGGAGAGATGTTCCTTACTGACTTGCTTCTCCTAGTTTTCTCAGCTTGCTCTCTTATAGAACCCAGAACTACCAGCCTAAGGATGGTACCACCCACAATGGGCCCTCCCCCCTTGATCACCAACTGAGAAAATGCCCCACAGTTGGATTTCATGGAGGAACTTCTGCAACTGAAGCTCCTTTCTCTGTGATAGCTCCTGCCTATGTCACGTTGACACAGAAAACCAGCCAGTACAGGTTGCTTTTGTTGGTATTAATCACAAATACAAAGTAAGTAATGTGGTCTGCTAATCCTTACATCTGGAAAATGACTTGTGAAGATTCAAGAAGGACAAAAAAAAAAAAATAAGTCACTCAGTCCTATCAAGCCATCAAGCCGCCAATAGGTCTTCAGCTCCATGGACTCATGGTGGAGGGTCCATGCTGACACTCCCCTAACACGCCCTGTCTCCTTACACCACCTCCCTGTACCTTCCCTCATGTGCAGAGGTATCTGTGCATCTGTCCTCTGATACGCCCAGCTCTGTTGTCTCCCTAGGAAGACTCTTCTATTTTCTCAAAGCACCTGCCACCACCCAACAGTGCAGAACTGCTGCTTGCCGCACATCACAGAAGGCGCTTCTCCCTGTCATCCAGGGTGTGACCTCCAACAGGGAAGGCAATCTCTTAACTCTGGTCTCAGGAGCAACTGCTCCATAGTCACTTGAACTGAATGGAAGCAGCAGTGAGTATACATCCTTAACAGAGATAAGAGGAGGTGTGATAGTTTAAACTGGATTCGAACTTTAGCTATGCCTTACTAAGATTATGTTAAAAAGTCTCTACTATATCCATTACAAGGCCTTCATAATTACTATGCTGAGTGCCTTTTCATTCTGAAATCTGCCAGTGGTCCTCTTGGATGAATTGGATCTGACACAATGGTGGAAGGAAAGTTTCTGGACTCCATGAACTTCAACATGACTGCTTCACTGCCATCAATGTAACCTTGGCAAGATGAGACTAGGAAAGCTTTGCATCTGGACTCTGTCTGTGCCCAGCTTAGGCTCACCCTCGATGGGCTTGGCATGCTGGTGTTCCACTGTTATAGTCTCTGTTAAAATGCTGCCTGCAAAAGCCCATGAGTACTGGGCTGGAGTACTGATCTGCTACCTGCCATCAGTCTCTTGCCCAATGCACCTGCTGCATTTGGAAAAGGAAGAGGTCACCAAGGATATCAGGGATTGCTCAACGGGAATAGGCCCATTTAAATACTCCTGGTAGTCCTGGGGTTCTTTACTCCACGTGCAGACTGCTCCTCTACAGTTATCCTTCATTCCCACTTCAATGATGGGCTTAACATGTAGGAGTCAAGCACACAACTCAGAAGGAGCAAATAGAGAGGGCAATGACAGAGACAGTAAGACCCATCTTTCATGAATTACGCTGTTCACGAGGTCCCTGCCCCCTCCTCCTAAGGACACACACAATCAACAGTTGTCATTTGTGGTACATACAACCATAGAGTGGTCACAAATACTAAAGTAAATGCTACTCTATCGTTCTATATGGATTTAAGTTCTTCTACAACCCCAGACCCAGGACTTTTATCAACTTATCTATCCATAACCTTCTTTTATGAGTGTTATTTGTAGAATCTTTACTTGGCATGTGTTGTTGACTGATTAACCTTGAAGTCACAGTAGCTCAGTGTGGATAAAGCTTATCTAATGCATGCATTTCCTCCCCAGGGGACTGCCCAGCCTTGAGCTTAGAACATGGGACATCCAAAGAACACGTGCATCAATATGAAGAGTGCCAGTGTCAAAATGTAACACTGGACAGAACACAAAAACACACTTTACACTTTCATGAGAGGTGAATGTCGCCTTTTCCAGGCTCATAGGAATGGGAATCTCAGGTGACTTGACAACTTGTAACACTCTGACCTACCCATTAAAGAACACCAATAATTCATTTTTAGAGGTATCAAAAAGTTTCGGGATAGAAAAATTTACAAATATGGAACCTACAGTTATATTATATTGGCACTCTACTCAAAACTGAGGTAAAGTTGTTGACATTTCAAAGGGCTTCTGAAGTGTAACAGTGGCTTCTTTCCTCAGAAGCACACTGCTTATGCTTCAGGGACATCAAAGGGCTCCTCACTCTGGGGAGTTTGTTCACATCTAGTGGTTACAAATGCCCATGTCTGCTGTCAAGTTATACTGAACCATGAGTGAAGCCTGAGCCAGGTCTGACCCTGTGACTGACACTCAAAATAGAGTTTGGCTTGGATGAGAATGAAACCTTAGCTGTTCTCTTGGTCACCAGCATGTTGTGTGTTCACTCCAGAGGCTGTGATTTTTTTTTCTCACTAAGAAATCTTATTGGGCTCTTAAAGGAAAATATATACATGGAATTAATGGGTTTTGTATAATGGGAGTTTTCTTAGTGTTCTGAAATTAAGGTCTTCTGACCTGAACTGTACCCCTAACCACTGACTCAAGCTGCTGGCTGCCTCCGCTGGTTACTCAGAACATGTCGTATGATCTAAAGGGATGGTTCCCATACTGGCAGGTGTACTAAGTCATGAGTGAAGGGTGCCTGGGAGAGAAGATGTCAGATAAAACCAAGGTCTGGTTGTCCAGATAGGAGAAACTGCTACTCTTCTGGAAACACCCACCCTCCTTGCTAGGCAACACTTTCCATACAGAGTGGAAATCAATTCATGGGAGTATCAGAGAGACGTAGAAAGGACCCCTCGGATCCTCACCAACCAGCCTATCACCCAGTGTGACCTACCAATCAAAATGAGTTCACAAATCTACAAACTGAAATCTATAATTATTCTTCCATGATAACCCCACAGAGAACAACATGCCAGATTCTGAGATTTCAGGGAAATTCTAAGTTTTGAGTGGCTTTTTTTGAAGTTCACTATAACAACAACAACAATAAAATCCTCCTATTACCTAATGAGGGAAAAGTCTGGGGAGCATTGTCCATATCTATAATTATTAGCATCTAAATTTGCTGTTAAACTATGCTGAACACCAAGGCCCCTGGATCAAGTATAGGCAGAGCCATATTTGGCTTAAGAGTTCATACAGAATACCAAAAGGAAGGCATTTTGGTTAGCAGACAGGAGCTCTCTCTCAGCAGCAGTTAATCATAAATTAGCATTCTGGAGGCAAGTGCACCCAATCCCCACAGTTAGATCCTCCATACAAAAGCCTTCTGGACCCACGCAGACCTCCCACAGGACAGGCGCCCGGAAAAATCTTGGCTGATACGACTGGCTCTTTATAACTGCAATGTGGGAGACGCAACTTTTTAAGATGGAACTTTTTTACTTTGCTGGTCTAGGGACCTGTTCCACTCTTTAGAGCTCAGAGCCAGCCAGACTAAAGCTTAGAGATTCCATGACAGGAAGCAGTGGAGAGATGGCAAAGGCTTGCTTCTTTGTCCGATTTTGAAGACACGGCTTAGAATATGTTCACACCCCCGAAGCCTTTGGCATGAGACCCACTAGTCAGATGGTTATGAATTCTTGATTAAAAAAGGGGTGGAGTATTCATGGCTATATAAAGGTTCTGACTTGAAATTCTACAAAGCTGTGGATAAAGTGGAGGGAATCTAGAATGTAACAGAATTTGACCAAATCCTTCATGTGCCTACTCTATGCATGTCCACGGTGGACTCAGAAAAATGCAGCTTTATATTGGTACCAGAACTTTACTGATTTCCCTGACTGTCCTACAGCAACCTTA
>JADRCD010211943.1:5733-23783 GCA_019843815.1 Montemys delectorum | reverse complement strand
ATCTACACAATGGAGTACTACTCAGCTATTAAAAACAATGAATTTATGAAATTCTTAGGGAAATGGATGGATCTGGAGAGTATCATCCTGAGTGAGGTAACCCAATCACAAAAGACCACACATGGTATGCATTCTCTGATAAGTGGTTATTAGCCCAGACGTTTGGAATATAGGAAGAATGACCCACAAACCACAAGAAACTTAAGAAGAAGGAAGACCAAAATGTGGACATTTCATTCCTTCTTAAAAAGGGGAACCAAACACACACAGAAAGAGTGGCAGAGATTAACTATGGAGCAGAGACTGAAGGAAGGACAAGCATATAGCTATCTCCTGAGAGGCTCTGACAATACCTGACTAATACAGAGGTAGAGGCTCACAGCCATTCATTGAACTGAGTACACTGCCCCCAATGAAGGAGTTAGAGAAAGGTTGTATGGAGCTGAAGGGTTTGCAGCCCCTTAGGATGAACAACAATTACTAACTAGTACCCTCAGAGCTCCCAGGGACCCAACCACCAATCAAGGACTATACAGGGTGGGACTGAATGCTCTGGCAGCATGTGTGTAGTAGAGGACTGCAAATTTGATCATCAGTAGGAGGAAAGGACCTCGGCCCTGTGAAGGTTCTGTGCCCCAGTGTAGGGGAATGCCAGGGCCAATAAGTGGGAGAGGGTGGGGTGGCAGGCATGGGGAGTGGGGAGGCAACAGGGGTTTGTTCTTGTTGTTTTTGTTTGTTTGTTTGTTTGTTTTTTGGAGGGGAACCTGGGAAAGGGAAAATTTACATGTAAATAAAGAAATTATCTAAAAAAAAAAAAATCATGAAGCACCAACTTATCGAGTTTAATTCAGTTTGTTCTTCCACATACTTACAATGACTAAAGCTAGATTCTAGGGATTTAGAATAGAAAAAAAGGGGGGGAGATATTCATAATGGCACAACCTATCTTGACTGAACCAAACCCAACTGGAAACCCTGCAACTAAAAAGAAAAAAATCACAGAAAATATGAAATTATGTAAATGTAAGACTGTACGTAGAGCTGTAGAGAAGGCTCACTGGAAAAGCACTAGCCTGGTGGGACTGCAAGCTGGTACAACCACTCTGGAAATCAGTGTGACGGTTCCTCCGGAAATTGGACATAGTTCTACCACAGGACCCAGCTATACCACTCCTGGGCATGTACCCAGAAGATGCTCCAACATGTAATAAGGACACATGCTCCACCATGTTCACAGCAGCCTTACTTATAATAGCCAGAAACTGGAAACAACCCAAATGTCCCTCAACAGAGGAATGTATACAGAAAGTGTGGTACATCTACACAATGGAGTACTACTCAGCTATTAAAAACAATGAATTTATAAAATTCTTAGGGAAATGGATGGATCTGGAGAATATCATCCTGAGTGAAGTAACCCAATCACAAAAGAACACACATGGTATGTACTCTCTGATAAGTGGTTATTAGCCCAGACGATTGGAATACACAAAGTACAATCCACAAACCACAAGAAACTCAAGAAGAAGGAAGACCAAAGTGTGGATACTTTATTCCTTCTTAAAAGGGGGATGAAAATGCCCATGGAAGGAGTTGCAGAGACTAACTATGGAGCAGAGACTGAAGGAAGGACAATCCAGCCTGATAGATACAGCTGTCTCCTGAGAGGCTCTGACAGTACCCGACTAATACAGATGTAGAGGCTCACAGCCATCCATTGGACTGAGCACAGGGTCCCCAATGAAGGAGTTAGAGAAAGGACCCAAGGACCTGAAGGGGTTTGCAGCCCCTTAGGACGAACAACAATATGAACTAACTAGTGCCCTCAGAGCTCCCAGGGACTAAACCATCAACCAAAGAGGACACATGGGGGGACTCATGGCTCCAGCAGCGTATGTATAGCAGAGGATGACCAAGTCAGTCATCAATGAGAAGAGAGGCCCTTGGCCCTGGGAAGGTTCTATGCCCCAGTGTAGGGGAATGCCAGGGCCAGGAAGCAGGAGAGGGTGGGGTGTCCAGCAGGGGGATGGGGGAGGGAACAGGGGCTTGTTCTTGTTGTCGTTTTTTTTGTTTTTTGGAGGGGAAATTGGGAAAGGAGATATCGTATGACATGTAAATAAAGAAAAAATAAAGTAAAAATATTTTCTTTTTTTCATCCCCCCCACCAAAAAGAAAAGCACCAGCCTAAGAAGCACCCGAGGGAGAATCCTCAGAGACCACGTAGAGCTGGCCTTGGGGAGAACCCTCAGAGACCACGTAGAGCTGGCCTTGGGGAAATCGCATCTATAACTCCCGTATCCCTATTGGGATGTGGGAGGCAGAAAGAGAACACTGTTCAGAGGTCTGCAGGCCAGGAAACAGAGGATTTGCAGCAGCAAACAACATCAGAGACCAATCTCTAACAATGTTAAAATCACACACCAACCCAATGTTGCCCCTTCCACATGTGTGGCATGCTGCTGCAAACACTAACAAATGTGCAGGTATACACACATGCATGCACATATCACACACACATAAAGACAAAAGTTATAAATAATGAAAACCACTTTTAATGACAGCATTATGGACATCTAATAAAGAGAATGGAAGATTAGATAGGACAAAGTAAAGAAACAAAGAGATAAAAGATGCTGAGAAAGCTTCCTGAAACATTCAAAGAGGATGCAAAAGTGAACAGTCCAAAGCACAAAGAGATGGGATGCTGACGTGTGAGTTACATAGAAGATTTTCAGTGCCTGCCACATGAGTCTCTGCACTTAACCCCTTTCACCTTGACCCTGGCTAATCTAAACAGAGATTTGAACAAAAATAAAGCCAAAGTACGACCCCAACCACAAAAAGCTCATTAGACCCACCACACTGTATAAACAGGAGTTAAATTTGCTCTAAAATATGTATTACAGCCAACTGAGTTAGTGAGCTCCAAGAATAAGATTAAAAAAAAAAACTGAATATCAGTGAGGTTTAAGAAGAATACTGTCGGGCTGGCAAGATGGCTCAGCGGGTAAGAGCACTGGCTGCTCTTCCGAAGGTCCTGAGTTCAGATCCCAGCAACCACATCATGGCTCACAACCACCCATAATGAGATCTGACACCCTCTTCTGGTGCGTCTGAAGACAGCTACAGTGAATTATGCTAGAGCAAGCAGGGCTGGAGTGAGCGTGACCTGAGCAAGCAGAGGTTCTCAGTTCAATTCCCAGCAGTCACCTGATGTCTCAAGGCCATCTGTAAAGCTACAGTGTACTCATACACATAAAATAAATAAATAAATCTTTTTTAAAAAAAAAAAGAAGAGTCTTGTCACTTCCTTCACTCTTTCATCGTGTCTATAAATATAGCCATCCTGCCTACCAATATAGACTGTAATATGCTAGACTGAACTTGACTTGAGAATATCAAAGTCTTCATTCAAAAGACTAAATACATACTCTAATGTAAAATTAGAAAAGTCTCCTTCATTTCTCGAGAACAATGTTTAAAGGAAACCAATGCTTACTACAGTTGCTCATGTCTGTAATCTTAGCACTTGGGATGCAGAGGTCTCCTCTCAGTTTTATGATAGTGTTGACTTCAAAGTAGAACCTTTTCTTGTAAAAAAAAAAAAAGTACAAGTGACCTTGGAAAACTGTATTTATTTCTAGTAATTGAATACATCAGTAAGTCCATCAAAATAACAAGGGCTTTTTCTTTTTTGCCTTAGCCAACTCAGTTTATTTCATATGAACATACCATATATGCGATAGAGCATCAAGTGTAATTTTCATATTGCAAAATAACTTAAAGATAAAGACATGAACAGATTAATTGTATGGTCATTATATGATGCTTCCTGTCTTTCAGATGACTCTGTTCTGAAGGAAAACCACTTCACAAACGCTGCTGATCATGCAAACATGACCAGAAAGAAAACAACAAAGTAAGACATTTTCCACACTTAGAATTTCTCTCCGTCGTGGACTTAAGGTGAAAATAGGAAAGTTTAACCAATGTCTTCCACATTATTGACAGCTCTATCTATTTATGTGAGGACATGACAGAGTGGACACAGCAAGTAGACGGGTGGGGCGCACCTAATGGCGTACATTTACACTACACAGCAGTATCCACTGACAAGTGGGCAATTTGTGCTTCCTAACAACTGAACTGAAATGGATTGTCAAGTAATATTCAATTCTAGTTTCCTAGACCTGTCATGATACAAGTCATAGCTAGAGAATGGACAGAGCATCACAGAAATGAAGCATTTCATTATCACATCTCCTAAAAATCAGAGTTCTTTCTTCATTTCCTCTCTTTAATATTTTTATTTAGGATTTCAGGCATGTATACAATATATCATATTACAACCTCTCTTTGGTTTTTTTTAAATGAATATAAACTGGTTGTGACATCTGTTTAATACTATTTCCAGTGACATGAACAATATTCTCCTGGTACCATTCTGATTACTGAAAAATGGTTCTTCTCTTCTGCTGAACCTCTGCCCTGAAAAGCCTGAAGCTAATTTTAAGTAAGGAGGTAAAGAAAAAAATATGTATGTCATTAATTTATATAATAAAATGTTGTTCAAGCATTTTTACCAAGAAGTCTTAAATTGCTAACATCTCTAAACATATATTAACACTTCTATGGCACACCTTAAATATTATATGAATTATTTTGTCTTTTCCAGGGACCCTTTTGCTTCTACTGGGTTACACCACTCAATATGAGGGTTTGTGTCTAGTCTTATTGTATCTTGTTATGCCATGCTTGGTAGATACTCCTGGGAGGGCTGTTCTTTCTGAAGGGAAAGGGAGGAGTAGATCTTAGGGACTTAACATCACACAAGACAAGCATGTATTTAGCAACACTCTGGCACTCAATGAAATCTAGTGTTCAGTGTTATTTGACTAACAAGCTACAACAAGATTCTTAAAAAGTAAACTCTGTTAAAAAAAAAAAGTACATGACAAAATGACATAAAGCTTTATTTAGTAAAACTTGTCAAACAAAAAAACCTTCATAATCAATACCATAATATGACTATTCAATCCAATATTTGGTAAATGTTATTGAATCCTAAGAAAAATACCAATTTAAATTTTTCCTTCAGAATTTACAGGATTATAATTATAGTAGATTTTGCTAGAGTAATTTTTTTCTTTAGCTAGATAGACGTTTTATGAAAAGCCACTTACAAAAATAGAATACAGGAGAAGAGAGAGAAAACAGGCTTTCCTCTGCATAGTACCAATAATGTGCAATAATAAACAATGAGGCTTTCTCCACCCCCCAGTGATGAAGGAAGCAACATGCATAGCCGGCTCATGCAGAATTCCATTCTTCTGCTTGCTTTTTGTTTGGTTGGTTGATTTTGTTTGTTTTGTTTTTAACTTAATTTTCCAAAGAGGATTTTTTTGCATCAATAATTTAAGTAATATTTTCCAACTATTTCCCACTTTGCCCTGTGATACAGGTTTTTTAAAAAATGCCAAGTTTATAAAACTGAAATGACTCTTTATAACTCTGCATGTTTTTATTTCAATAAGTCACTGAGACTTTTTTTTGTTAAATGATTTAAAATATCAATCTGTATCACCATCCCACTACAATACCTAGTATACAGTATGAACCCAAGCACTTTTTGGATATACATTGGAAGTTACTGGTTAAATTCCAGTTCATTATCCCTAATTGATCTATTGAATATTTCCTTGTGACATTACCTTGATATGATATTCACTTTAAGTTCATTATATGTATTAGTTCTAATGCAAACCAACTGGTACTGAGTTCTTATTTAAGAAGGAACAAGTATTGACCGTGAAAAAAGGATGTAGCTGGACAATTTGAGTGGGCATGGGGGAAGGAAAAAAATCCAGGTTAAGTCCTTAAAAGGAAGCTAAATTATTGCATAAGCCACTCGTTAACTGCACCCCTCCTCCTAACCTGCTCAGATATAATACACTGCCTCCTGTGTGGGATTATCCCTGGTCCACTCAAACAATAAAGTCACTTCATCCTCTCTATTCCACACAAACAAGATGCTAACCACAGGAAAAAAGGATTGAGAGGCAGGCATAGTGAGGCATACCTCTAACTAACTTCACCTCCTTTGGAGGTAAAACAGGACAATAACAAAGTCTGGGGCCAGAGTGGAAAACTAAGTGAGATGATATATAAAAATAAAGTAAAAATGGGTTGGTATGTTAATTAAAATGCTTATTACCATGGGTACAAGCCTTACTATCACAAAAGGAAAAGGAGGAAAGCAAAATTGGTAGAAAGGAAGGAAGGAAGCAAAAGAAAGTGAGACAAGGGGGCAGGAGAGCGGAAGGGAGGATGCACCACAGATGGCTAATTACTGCTATCACCTTGACAGGATTCAGAATCACCATAGAAACATACTTTTGCATGTAGCTGTATATCTTTCTAGAGAAGTTTATTTAAGGTAGGACCCACTCTGAATGGGGAGCTGCTCTAGAGTATAGGCTAAAGTCAATGACTAAATTTAAAAAGAAATAGAGTTGACCACCAGCATTCATCTCTGTACTTTATGCATGTAGATACAATGTGACCAACTGCCTCCTGCTTTGCCTGATATGCCTTCCCTACTGTGATGAACCGGATGCCCTCAAACAGTAAGCTAAAGCAAACCTTCCTCCGAAGACAAAGGAAGAGGAAGAGTGGGAGGAGGAGAAAGAGAAGCAAAGATGAGGAGGAAAAGGACCAGGAGAAGGAAGGAGGATACTGATAATACCAACTGTAGCACCTTATATCACCATAAACTCAACCTCTGCATGGACCTAGCCCTGCCTAGGCTACACTCCTCAAACATCGAATCCTTTGGGGACAATAGTGCTAGAAACAAGAGCCTGGACCCCAAAGATGCTCAGTAATGGTTGCTAAATTTTAAGTGACTAATAACATAGATATGCAAAGAACTAAACAATAAAAAGCAAAGCCATTTTCAAAAGGATTGTCTTAGTTATGGCTTCTATTGCTATAATAAAACACCATAGTGAAAAGGAGGTTTGGAAGGAAGGTTAATTTTACCTACACTTCTAGGTAATAGTCCATCACTGAGTAAAGATGGGACAGAAACCTGAAGTCAGGAGCCATGGAAGAGTGTTTCTTACTGGGTTGTTCTTCATGGCTGGCTCAGCCTACTTCTTTATAGAACCCAGGACCACCAGTCCAGGGTTGGTTCACCCACAGTAGGCTGAATCACTAGGTAAAAAATTGCTTACAGGTTTACTTATAGCCCAGTCTTATGGGGGCATTCTCTCAATTGAGGATCCCTATTCCTAAACAATTCTAGCTTATGTTCATTTAACATAAAACTACCCAGAACAAGAGCAAAGATGTTAATGTATAGCTCTATAAAGAAGACAGAATCAAGTGGCCGGAAAGAAATTTGGAAGATTTTAAAAATAATAATCATTAAGAAAAGACAAATAAAAAAATCAGAGGTACAACTTCACACACATTTGAATAGCTACAATCAAATAATAGTATTGACCAGGATGTAAAAAATACAGAACTTTTATGCAAAATGGTTAGGCAGCTGTCCAAAACCATTGGGCACTTTCCCAAAAATATATTACTCAGCAATTTCAATCAAGTACACTAAAAACATACATTCATACAAAAACTTGCACAAAATTTTAGTGACATTACTTAAAGTGACCAAAAAGTAGAAAGAACTGATAACTATATACAAGAAAACATGTATGAGATATCCATCCAATAGAATGCTATTCAGGTATATGAAGGAATGACATATGACAAAAGCTATAATATGAATGAATGCTGAAAATATAGTACCAGGTGAAATAACATTTTACATTGTACAGACCTAAGGATATGCTCAAAGAACCAAATCCACAAAGACAGAAAATAAGTAGATTAATATTTGCCTAAGAATGAAAGGAGGAGGACAGCTGAGATTATGTGTTTCTTCTTAAGGTAATGAGTGTTGCACAAAGTTTGTTAGATTCCCAGTGAGAATTCTAACAACACTGCAAATATAAAAAGAATATACTATACTATATTTTTTAAATAAGTAAAATCATGAATTTTGTTTAAAGTAGTTTTCACTACAATGAGAAAAAAAGGGTGAATTTATTAGTGAATACAGGGGTTGTGGATATAGCTCTGTTGGTAGAATGCCTGCCACAGACGCATGAAGCCCTAGATTTAATCCAAGTATCAGGTAAATGGAGAATAGTGCCACATGCCTATAATTCTAGCACTGCAAAGGCAGAAGCAAGAAGGTCAAGATTTCAAGGCCATCCTTGGCTACAGAGTGACTCTAAGCTCAGTTTGGAATACCTGAAAACACATTTTTAAGTGAATGCAATCAGTACTTCCCTTATATTCCTAAATGAAGCTATATTTTTCATTATTATTCTCTCTCTCTCTCTCTCTCTCTCTCTCTCTCTCTCTCTCTCTCTCTCTCTCTCTCTCTCTCTCTCTCTCTCTCTCTCTCTCTCTGTGTGTGTGTGTGTGTGTGTGTGTGTGTGTGTGTGTGTGTGTGAGAGAGAGAGAGAGACAGACAGACAGACAGACAGACAGACAGACAGACAGACAGACAGACCAACCAACAGAGAGAGAGAATGCGTGAGAACATGATAGAAGTAGCATACATGACATGGAGCACATGTGGAGGTCTGTAAACAACTAACTTTGTGGCTTGAATTCTCCCCTGGCAACTTAACATGGGTTCTAGGGTTCAAATTCAGGTGGTAAGGCTTGCCCACTAAACATCTTTAACAGCTGAGTAATCTTACCAGTTCCAAATCTGTTTGTTTTTCAGGGAGCATCTTTTGACTTTATGATATACTGAATTTGTGTGGTTACTGAAGCAATAATACATAAAATCACTACAGTTAAGTTTTGGCCTTCAAATTCTCCATGAAACTCATCACTAGAGGTGGGGATGAATCTGACACTCCATATTACAATCCAATCAGCTGGTAGTCACACAGGTGCTGGTGGTAAAACTATGTGATGTAAACTAACCCAGCATATACAATAACATAGAAGCATACGGTGCTGCTGATCTCAAGTATTACTATTCTTGTTACCATTACACTCCTTATTGTTTGTGGTGGACAACATACTGAGTACTTAGTGTATGAGAAGCATCTCATCACTTTAATTTGCACAATCCCAGGAGAAGCTATGATCACTCCTAATCTTTAAATACCAGAGGCTCATAAGATCAAAAATGTCTTCTAAAGAGCTGTGTGGCTCAAATTCAGTTCTATCAAACAATAAATTCTTTGAACAGAAACAGCAGCTGTATATTTATGCACATGTACTTTTAGAACAAAATATTCATTTAGGGGTAAAAAGCAAGAACTCAAGTAGTAGGAAAAAAGCAAATGACTATGTCATTTCTGAACGAGTATCGATTAGCTGCACTGTGGTTTTAATGTACTGATCCCATCTATAAAAGCAGAAACCCACAACCTAGTATGTGTTGTGTTATTAAAAACTAATTAGAATATTTGATCAACTGTATCATAAAGGTCATACAGTAACAGAAACAACACATACAATCCTGCAAAAAGATATAACATTCAAATTGTCCTAAAATATACACAGCCTCCCCCACAACAAATGGCTCAGACTATGTGAAAACGTGACTATTACTCAGTGGCTTCTCATGCCAGCAATTAAGATGTCATCCTGATTCCAGAAGCTTTGAATTCTATTTGCTTGTTTCTATAGAGGCAACAGGGTAGATATCCTCTGAGATCACCTCAAAAATGTTAAAGAAGGCTAGGTAAGTCTCAATGATAATATCGGTGTAAAGAATGCTGTCATACTCAGGTACAAACTTCAGGGCATCCCTTAGATGCAGTGCTATCCCCAGCCCAGGGCTGGAAATCACAGGCAGAAGCAGCAAATCACATTTGTCCATTGTGGGAACTTAAGTCTACTGAGACATACATCAGACACACTAATTTAACAGTAAACATGAAGTCAGGTGCTCTGTTTTACTGCTGATTCAAATAGAAGGCCCATGCACTTTCAAATAGGAACAGAACAGTTGTATGTGTTGGGGGGGTTGTTTTGTTTTTTGGTTTTTTAAATTAGATATTTTCTTTATTTACATGTCATATGATATCTCCTTTCCCAGTTACCCCTCCGAAAAAAATAAAAATAAAAAATAAAAAATAAAAAAAAAACGAAAACAACAACAACAACAACAACAACAAAAAAAACCTGTTCCCTCTCCCCCCCCCTCCCCGCTCCCCCTTCCCTCTTCCCCCTGCTCAACAACCAACCCTCTCCCGATTCCTGGCCCTGGCATTCCCAGCCTTCCATGAAGTTCCTGATCCTTGAGCAGATGGGGCTTACAGGTTGACTTTGGCTCTTACACAGTCCTGAGGTTAATTAAAAATCTTCTTGAATACCCCAAACAGTAGGGAGAAGAGCACTGCTTTTTTTCTCTCAACTTCTTTTTAAAGACTCTTTACTAGACAAAATGCAGTAAAGTGTGCTTAACAGGAGAGAAACCTGTCTGTAACTTGAACCCTGGCCAACCACCTTGGGCTAGTGAAGTCATGGATCTTAGAAAAGAACATATAACGCCACTGTATTAAACTAACATAACTTATAACTACATTCTAAATGTATAACCACAGATAAGTGTAGTTCTCATGCCTCATAAAGAAATTTCTCTTTACAACAGTTGGAGACCATAACAGAAAACCACAAACAATAAAAATGCAGGGGAAAAAGAGATCATATGGTTCCTAGTCACAACTAATAAATCTTCAACAAAAATTCCTGCACTTAATGTTTAATCATTATGGAAGGGGAAGATCGTAAGGGCCAGAGGGACTGAGCAGGTTGCATTTATGTATTTAAGAGTGTGTGTATGGTGGCAATTAAAGAAAAGAGGCCATGAGAAAGAGTAAAGAGGGTGCATAGGAAGGGTTGGAGGAAAATAGAAAAGGGTCAAGTGATGAAATAATAAAATTTCAAAAACTTATAAAGACTTAATGGACCAGATATTTTTAGAGTTTTCAACGTAATGGGTTCAGATGTGATTCTTACTTCTTCAATGGTAAAAATAAGAATGATATCACCAGCCAGACATAGTGGTGTGTGCCATTGTATCAGCAACTGGGACAGAAAAATAAAAAAGGCAATCTCTGTAAGTTCGGGACTAGTTTGGCCTACAGAGAGTTGCCCATCAGCCGGGGCTATGGTGAGCTCTTCTCAGAAAGAGAAGGACCAAGCTGCTGAAGCCCTAAGAGTCACTAAAGAGGACATATGACAGCAATAGATACAATGCCCACCATATAACACCAACTCACTTCCTCAACATGTCCAGCATCCTGAAGAGTTGGCCAGTTCATTCTCTGTGTTTTCCTGTCACTTGGCTCACACCAAGCCATGGCAGGTCACCATGAAATTTTTTCTGCTTGACTAATTCCCTACTAGCTTGTAAACTCCTTAAGAGTTGGGTATAATTTTCAGCTTGTTTGTGACAGCGTCTTGCTGTGTACAATGTAAGGGTCTTAAAATCTTGCTTCTTCTATCTCAGCCTCTCTATTAGTAGTATTGTTTATTTCATGTTTTTACACTATACTATGGTTTTCAGAACAGCTTATATAGTTCAAAAGTATTTATATACCAAAGGGAGACATAGACAATTAACTTGGGAGGTGGCTTGTAGGAAAGAGAACAACAAAGAGTGAGACTAAATGCTTTGCTTGACATTTGTAGCTCTTGTATCAAGTTTGAAGAAGAAGACTTTATAAATTACTTTCTCTGAGATAAATGCTTTTCAAAATTATCACAGCTAATGAACCAGATTCTTACCCGCACCTAATGTCTGTGCCACCCTCCAAGCAGAATCATTGTTCATTGAAACATTTGGTGAATGACTTTATGGATAGACCATCTTAATACACACACCATTTCTTAAATGAATGTAACCTGTTCTCTGTGGGCTGAGAACAAAGTCACTCACTCAAGTCAAATAGTTTTGAACATAGCAGGAAGTCTGTATCCAAAAGTCGTGCCTACAATTCATTCCTCAGTGCAATAGAAGTGTCAACTCTCAGCTTAGCTACAATGGAAGTAAAATCCTTTGGTGATATGAGGGTCACTGAAGTATAGCCTTATTACAATGAAATCCAATGTCTAAAAATTGTTCTTATTTTGGCCTTGTACCACAGTAAGAGTCAAGATTTTAAACTCTACTAAATACAAAACAAACACACACACAAACAAAAAGACTTTATATATTTATGTTCATTTAAGAAAATACTAGTAGTGATGTTTAATTTTGAAATATACAGTTAATATGTTTGAGTTATTTAAAATTTATATTGAGAGAAACATGTATTTTCAGTATTGCTGTAGACAAGCATCTACATAAGACTGTTAAATTGATTGTTGTTTTATATCAAACAACTTTTCTAATACTCATTTTTATTGTTATAATATTTTATAAATTTTAAGGAATATGACAAGAAAAGATATTGTAGGTATTGAAGGGGACATCTCTTGGAAGAGTTGGGGTACAAAAGGGAAACAAGAATGTGATTTAATTCTATTTACTTAAAATATGTTTTTAAATGTTAACAAATTCAAATAAATTAAAATCATGTAACTTTTCTCATCATAATGTAATAAAAGTTAAAAAAAGAGTTGAGTATAGATATTACTTTATTGTAACCATATCTTGGTATATAATGTTTGAAACAAAAGAAGTACTTACTGCTCTGTAAACTTAAGGAATGAGGTACAGGCAGTAAGTAAAATAATAGGTGATAGGGTATCAGACAAATGTGGCTCTGCTTTCTGTGCATTTCCAGATGATTATCCTTGAACTGCAATGTTGCGGGAAATATTAAAAAAGGAACCATATACATTTCAAACAATTCTTCATTATAATTGATTATTTTTGTTATTCCTGTTTAACAATTCTTCTGTAGACTCAAGAGTCTATAGAAATCTCTGTATTTTTTTCTTTTTTTCAAATCTGTCCCCTTTATTCAAAGCATTCTTTTCTCATCCAATATGCCCTGACTCCAGTTCCCCTCCCTCTACTCCCCCAGCTCCTTCCCACCTCCTCTCCCATACAGGTCCACTCCCTTTCTGTCTCTCATTACAAAGAAACAACCTTCTCAGAGATAACCAAGCATAACAAAATCAACTAAAATAAGATTTTTAAAAGTCATCACAGCAATGCTGGATGAGGAAAACCAACAGAAGGAAAAGAGCCCAAAAGAAAGCACAATCAGACCCACTCGTTCATGCTTTCAGGAGTCCCATAAGAATACTAAACTGAAAGTTGTAATACATGCATAGAGGAGCTAGTACAGACTCAGGTCGGCTGGTGCTTGCTGCTGCACAAAACTCTACTCCAAAATGGATCAAAGACCTCAACATAAAACCAGATACACTGAACCTGAGAGAAGAGAAAATAGGAAATAGCATTGAACACACTGGCCTTTGAGATAACCTTCTGAACAAAATACCAATAGCACAAGCACTGAGACCAACAATTAATAAGTGGGACCTCATGATGCGGAAAGCTTCTGTGAGGCAAAGAACACCATCAATCAGACAAAGCGGCAGCTGACAGAATGGGAAAAGATGTTTTGCTGACTCCACATCTGATGATAAAGAACTAATATTCAAAATATATAAAGAACTCAAAAAACTAGATATCAAGAAGACAAATAATTCAATTAAAATGGGGTACAGATCTAAACAGAAAATTCCCAACTTGAGTAAAAAGACTATATAGGGGAAAAAATAAAAAGTAACAATGAAATGACTCCTAATAGTCCTGATATTCACTATACTCATAGATCAGGGCTTCCTTCAGACAGTATCAGACAAGCTCCCTCATACAAGCAAATGCGAATACAGAGACCCACTGCCAGATATTACTCAAATAGAGACCTTGGAACACAACAATCTAAATGGGATATCTTCATCAAATCCCTCAGCGCTCAGGAAACCCCATGGAAGAGAAGACAGACAGAGTGTAGGAGCCAAGGGGATGAAAGACACCAGGAAAACAAGACCCTCTAAATCATCTGAGCAAAGCGCTCATGGATTCACAGAAATCTCTGGATTTTGTATGCATTTCTTCTCTATGCTCCTTAGTTAATTCTATCACATATCACTTTACAATTTTCCTTATTCCTTATGATTCATGGGTCCTCACTAAGGCCTGATCTAGCTGTATATGCATTACTTCATTGAATCCTCACAACAATCCTATAAATACCAGATATTAAGTCCATTTTACAAGCCAGGGAACTGAGATAGAAAGTCACTCAGGGTCACAAATTATTGAGTAAGAGTCTGAAATATGGACCCCATTTCTCACTCCATCACGAGTATGTCCCTGTCAAGGGAAGTAAGTGCTAACACTCTTCCCATAACCTGACATCCTACTGAGGCTACATGAATGCAACATAATTTTCTATGAATGTGGACCTCATAGCTATTCTGAACTGTTCTCTTGGTCCTAGACTCCACAGGGAAGTTGGTCTATGGATGATCTACAATAATCAATCTTTCTCAACTTCATCTGAAACTAATTCAGTACTTTCAAAAAATATTTGCTCCACAACATTTACTATCACTCCCTCTGAATCATTATGTTATTATAAAAACAACAAACCATAAAATGTTTGCCCCACACTGTAAGCACAGCTCTTTCTATCTGCTAGAGAAGTACACACTAAGAAAGTAACGGCTGGAGGATCAATGGCAGAGTTCTTGCCTTATCTATGCAGAGGTCTGCGTTTTGATTCCTACCTGTGCATAGAGAGAAACTGAAAGTACACAACCATAGCCTCGTTTTCTGAAACAATGACATCACAAAACACAGCTGCTTTGAGGGATATAATTTTGAAGGTTATGGAGCAATGAGAGGTATGTGTAAGGTAAATCAGCTGGAACAGGAGCCCATGCTTTAGTGTACAATGTTCTCACAAAGCACACCTGAAAAGAATGCCATCCCTCACAGGAAAACCTCCAAGCAGAACCTGTGCCTTGAAATTCTAATTTTACAGAATTAAATGACAGCACTTTTTCTTAAAAGCCAAGTCCCTTGTAAATTTTCTTCATACTTCTCCCCTGTACAATGTATGGTTTCTGAAACCTTCTATAAAGAAATTCTGTTCAAACTGCACTGTTTGATTAGTCAACCTTAGAAATCTCACGGTTCCCTTAATAGAGAGGAAAATTTAACCAATGGACCAAAATAAGAGACTAACAGCTGCTGGATCCTGACGAACAAGCATCAAGTATGTAGCACTTCTCAAGAAAACCCTCTGGGTGTTTATGATCTTCTCGCTGAGTGGTGGTAAGCTTAGATGTGCTCACCACCAAGGCACATAAATACACTCTTGGCTACAAGAACTTACTGTCTCATTTCTACTTCTAGCATAGAAAAATAAGGCAGACATTTTTAGAACTATGTCATTATTCATCTTTTTCTTCTCCCTAGTAATGATGAGCAGATAATGAAATTACATATACTATTGTACTCCTGTCAGGAAAATGTTATGATCTGAATGCCTGCAAAAGACATCTGACCAGAGTTGCACATTGCTGTACTGTTTCTACAAAAGTGGTTTTGACAAAGTATACTTATTAAAATTGGAATTACAGTCAAGTCATATATTTATAAATGGAATGTGAAAAATTATTTATTATATGATTTTAATTATACAATGCTAGTCAGTGTCAAGTAGCAACTAATAAATACTAATCATTCTATAAATAAGCCATAAATATTATGTATATTTTTAATAAAACATTCTGTAACAGATTTCAAATACTGCTACTAATAACAAGCAGTATTAAGCAAGGTAGGCATCTACCCAGTATAGCTTTTCTCTTTCTTCTTCCTTAAAAGTCAAATTGGGGACTTTTAATGCCAGAGAGAGGGTTCATTGGTTGAGAGCAGCATACTACTCCTCCAAAAGACCAGGGATCCACATAGAGTGGCTCACAAGTGCTTGTAACTCAAACTCCAGACACTTGATATTCAGCCTGTAAAGATGTCTGAACTCATATGTACATACCCACATACAGGTATATGCATGTACACACAATTAAAAATAATAAAGAAAAAACCAAATCATTTAAAAAGATTAGTAGTCTTTATGTAGGTGATGGTCATATACGTAAAAATGACTAATGTTCCATTTGTTTTTATTGAAAAACAACCACAAAAAGATCATGATTACACTAACACTTGCTGTGACTTGAAACTGAGGTCTTAATGGGCTTCTGTTGTGAAGGCTACATATCGCATTGTGGTTCAGAGGCAACCTGAACTTGTGGGATCTGCATACTCGGGGTGAAATAATTGTAATTCTCATGTATTTACTCTCAAAATATACTTTTGCAGTTTTCACGTGTTAGAATGAATGAATTTACATGTTACCTAGTTTTAATTAAATGCTCATAAAATGTCCAAATGTCCTAATACAGTGTTGAAAGACACCACAAATTTTAAAGAAATAAACAGTTGATCTTCAAAAAATAATTGTTGTTATGGTAATTAATGATGAAGCAACTACATTGGAAAGGAGATCCTAAAGAAGTCTATTCTGAAACATTACTGCATGACTTGACTGCTTGACTATTTGCATGTGTGCATTATTATAAAACTTCTTGGACTAGGGAGGTGATTCACTGGGTAAAGTGCTCATTACATGAACATGAGAACTTAACTTTTGATCCCCAGTGTCCATGTACAAGACTGAGCATGACCATGCACCCCTGTTATCCCAAGACTTGGGGATGTTGGTTGGTAGAGGCTAGAGAGTTTCCAGGGTAGCAGATCTAGACAAATTGGTAAGCTCCATGTTTGGTGTCTTACTATTGCTATAATGAAACACCATGGCCAAGAGCAAGATGGGGAAGAAAGAGTTTACTTGGCTTAAACTACGATATAACTGCTCATCCTCAAAGGAGTCAGGACAGGACCACAAACAGGGCAGTTTGGCAGGAGAGGCTGATGCAGAGAAGCTGATGCAGAGGCAATGGAGGAACAAATGCTTGCTAGCTTGCTCTTCATGGCTTGCTCAACCTACTTCCCTATAAAACCCAAGACCTACGGATGGCACCATCTAGAATGGACTGCCGGCTTGCTTATACCCAGATCTCATGGAAGCATGTTCTCAACTGAGACTTCCTCCTATCTGATGACTCTAACTTATGTCAAGTTGACATAAAACTAGCCAGTGCAGTGAAGACTCTGTCTCAGAAAAAAAAAAGGTGGAGAGCAATAGCAAGGGTCCTGCCTATGGTTTCAGACTTCTGTACAACACATAGGAAAAATACTTTCCTCAATTAGTAGCCCTCCCAAACGATCAAAACTTCTTACACTGCCACACTCAGTAACCTAAATTTGTACATTTAAAAACTTGTATACAGAGTTACAGAGATTTTGGAATAAATTGGTAAAAGATGCATCAAGAGTGCTTCATTCATTCATAAGAGTGCTTAAAGGGGCTGGGGAGATGGCTCAGTCGTTAAGAGCACTGGCTGCTCTTCCAGAGAACCTGGGTTCAATTCCCAGCACCCACCTGGCAGCTCACAACTGTCTGTAACTACAGTTCTGGAAATATGACATCCTCACACAGATATACATGCAAGAGAAACAACAATGCACAGAAGGAAATAAATCATTAAAAAAAAACAATACTTAAAAAGATTGAAAATACAGATGAATGGTAGACACACGCATGAGTGCTTGCATTGTCACCCGTACATCCCTAAGAAAAAGAGACAGGAGAGGGGAGAGGGGGCAGGGAGGGAGGGGTGGGAGGGGAAAGCAGGGAGGGGAGAGGGGAAAGGGGAGAAAGATTGAGGGAGGGAGGGAAAGAGAGACAGGGGAGGGAGAGAGAGAGGGAGAGGGGGGAGAGAGGTAGAGAGGGAGAGAGAGAGAGAGAGGGAGAGAGAGGGAGAGAGAGGGAGAGAGAGAGAGGGACGGAGGGAGAGAGAGAGAGGGAGAGAGGGAGAGAGAGAGAGAGAGGGAGAGAGAGGGAGAGAGAGGG
>JADRCD010211942.1:0-14673 GCA_019843815.1 Montemys delectorum | reverse complement strand
GGGGGGGGCGTGCAATAGATTTTCAAGGTCAGTTCCCTTCTCATTAGAGAACACTGTACTATTAGTTAAGACAGTTTGATTTGAGAATTCAGTTAACAAAGTACTAAATATACTGCAAGCATATAATTAACACCTAGTCCCACTGCAAGCCTGCCACTGTCAAACTCCTTCAAGCCCCTTGATATTAAATACTATCAAATCCAAAGAGTGCGTTAGCAATGAGGAGGTCATCTTCCTGCTCAATATTAGTGATGCTTAATCCAATCACATCTATCTCCATGAGTGGCTCTTACTGAACGTGGCTGCTCTGCGTCTGTAGCACATAAGTCTCACATTTTTATTACTTTCTAGGTCTTTTCTTCCCAGAGGTATGGTACCAATCAAGAATACCTTCCATCCATCATCCACCTCACTGCCTCTTCCTCGCTCTGTGGCCCACAGTCCAATCAGGGTTGCATTTAGCAAATCTACACTCTGAATAAATACAACACCATGATGATTGATTGCTTTTGCTGTTGACCAAGTTTCCTCACCAAATCCTAAGTTCCTTAGAACACCAGGCTTATGTATGCTTCATCATTGCACAGGCAGCACCTAGCATTATTGCACTTCATAAAAACTAGGTATTTAATGAGTGTTAAGTGGAACTGAATCAAACCTGACACTTTGTAAAAGATTGTATTTGATTTTATTTGATATGACACAGTTTTTATGAAACGTCCAATTAACTGTGGAAAAAGGAAAGCCCTCAGATCAGAAATGTTTCTACCCTATTCTTTGCCCTGGATAGTTGCCTTTAATTGACAAATGTAAAGCCTTCCTTTAGTGGGTTGTCTGCTCTGGAGAACGCAAATCCCTTGACAACCAAATTTCTTTTAATTTCACTTTTGGTCTAGAGAAATAAAAAAAGCCCTTTATTTATGAACCTTACAAAACATTCTTATAACGTCTGATGCACAAATATTGATCCAGGAAGGTGTTACCTCCTGGGGCTTCCCTGTGGGTTTCCACTTTGAATTGCCAAAGAAGGCTCACAGAGATAGAAAAGGAATGTCATGTCAACCGTCCTTTGCTGATTCTTAGCTGTGAAAGTCATATGTGTGTTTTTTAAGCTCACAGTAACATCTGCAGAATCTAATGAGAGAAAAATGGAAAAAGGCAGTATAGTTCAAAAACATTCTTGCCTATTTTGAAAAACCATGTTTAACTTTTATTGACTTTATTCTTTGACAATTTAATTTGTGCATATAAATGCATTCCACTTTTTGTAAACTCAGCCATCTTTAATATCCTACCCTATATTATGCCTCCCTAATCTCATCCTTGTCTCATATTCATGCCTTTTGGGGACATCTTGAGTTTATGAAAGATCATCTATGTGACCATGGATGTAGAACCAGCTCTTGGAATTTGTGGGTCTCCTCAGGGTACACAACTAAGAAAAATGACTGTTCCTTTCCTAGAAGCCATCAAGTTTAACAGGAGGCCAGTAAGCCTCTTCAAGGATCCCTGAACATCAAGGATACGGTGTAACTCTCCTGCTCAAGGATGAGGACTTAACTATAACTCATTCACAGCACCACGAATAGACTTGTGTCTCTACCTGCCCCAGAGTTCATTGCAGAAAGAAGTGTCTCTGGTTAATTTTGGAAATATCATGTGTGTGAGGGGTATAAACATAAATATTTAAAAGGCAGCTTGGCTCTATGACAGCTAAACAGCAGTAGTAAGTTCAGTTTTAAGACACAAGACATCCTCAGCCATGGTTTTTTTTAACTAAGTTTGTGGTACTAGGAATGATTGCCTACTGTGGACCAGGTATCACACTCAAAGGACACTGGTTAATCCTAAGATAAGGATGTTCCTATTGCACCAATGAAGCCGTCTTACTCAGTAAATTGATATTGTAGTTCCTAGAATTCAAAGATAGGCATGTTTCAAAAACAAGTTATTAGGGAGATATCCTGTGAATCTAGATGGTGCAGTTCTGGAAAGCTGGGTTATAAAACACAAACTGTAGTACCAGTTATGAGATATCACCTTATTAATCATTGGATAAGAAGGTCAGTAAAAGAATTCAGGCTCTTGGCACTCTTTGCTGTTGCCCACCAAAAGTAGTTGATAACAACCTATAATTGAAAACACCATACATGTAGGTTTAAGTGTATATATAGAGTACTCAAGCTCGAATTGAACTGGAAGATGCCTCCCTGATGACTGACCTTCATGGTACCAGGCACGTCTATTCCGGATCCGGCAGAGAAAGGCATAGTTGATTTTGAAAACATTTTTAATTAATAGAAAGTTAGTTAATTAATCCATATGTTATAAAATTGAAAGTTAAACTAGAAAATGATTATATTTCTTAATAAATGAAAGTTTTAAAAGTTAGATAATCCATCATTTCTTTCTTTTCTTTTCTTTTCTTTTTTTTTTTTTTTTTGCATTTTTTGAGACATTTTTTGCATATTTTCTCTGTATACCCCTTGCTGTCCTGGAACTCACTCTGTAGACTAGGCTGGTCTCGAACTCAGAAATCTGCCTGCTTCTGCCTCCCAAGTGCTGGGATTAAAGGCGTGCACCACCACCGCCTGGCTCATTTCTTTCTTGAAAATGTTGTTTTATTCTTACAATAAGCATATTTAAATGATAATGATTACATTTGTCTTTGTTCATCAATTGTCAATATCTATTTCACAGCCACCTGGCCTTTACTGCTGAATCCCCATCAAGACTGACAACTGCATAAAACATTTTCAGATAAAATTTATCTGAGATTTTTAAGACATTGAGAGATTTTTTTCCCAGACAGGGTTTCTCTGTATAGCCCTGGCTGACCTGGAACTAACTCTGTAGACCAGGCTGGCCTCGAACTCAGAAATCCTCCTGCCTCTGCCTCCCAACTGCTGGGATTAAAGGCGTGCACCACCACTGCCCTGCTGAGAGATAATTTAAAAAACATACCAATTATTTTTATGAAAAACTTCAGTAGAATAGCTTCATACTAGCATGAATTAATTCTAATCAGTTATCACAATCAATGAAATATAAATTCTATACATAATTTCAAAACTCTGAGTGCATACAGCTATTAATAAAGAAAATTGACCCAATAGTTTAACAATAGCCAACAGTGCAATATGCCTGTACTCTCATAAACTAGATTTCTTCTAATTATTAAAAAAATGAACATAGTATGCCCTCCCTTAAGACTAGAGAGTGGATGAAAGTATAGCAAACAAATGCTTATGTATTTAGAAGAAAATGTTCCTGAAAAGGAAAAAAAATGCTTTGAGAAAGGTGAAGATAAACAGTGACTTTGGTAGTGCATTTCTAGGGCACTGTCACAGATGTATCTGCATACAATCTATACTGATGTCACATCTGGGGCTTCTGAAAGCCCCAACCTACATGTAAAAAAACTAAAATTAAAGATGCAAATAAGTTAGAGAAATAGCTCAGTGACTAAGAGCATTTACAGCCCTTCAGGGGACCCAAGCATATTTCCCAGCACCCACATCGTGCCTCATAGCTTCAGGTTCCCCGAATTCCTGGGGATCCAACACCCTTTTCTGACCTTCTTGGCTCCCATACCGAAATAAATACATTAGACACAGAAAAGGGAAATATTATTAACATGGAGTTGTGGAACAATGTTGACTTCACAACTCTACAGAAAAGATCGAGTTATAGCCATGCATCCTCAGAAACATGTGGCCAAGCAGTCTTTCAGACACGTGTTCTAACAACCTGCCCTTCTGCTTCTAGTTTCTCACCATAGTGATTGCCTTTTTAAAAGGATTAAATCCAAGATAGTTCTGAATGTATTTTTCCCTCTAGAATTTCTAACCTATGTATTTAGCCAAGAAAAAAAATACATATATTTCTGTACGATATGACTTTGTTGGAGTTTCTATTGCTAGGCTAAAACACTATGACCAAAAAAACTTGAGGAGCAAAGGCTCATTATTTCAGCTGACAGTTCCACATTGTAATCCAAAGTCAGGACAGGAAATCAAAGCAGATACCTGGAGTTTGGAGCTGGTGCAGAGGCCATGGAAAGGTGTTGCTTCCCAGCTTGCTCTTTATGGCTTGTTGGTCCTGTTTCCTTAGAGCACCAAGGACCACCTCTCCAGTGGCAACACCACTCACAAGGAACTGGGCCCTCCTACATCAATCAGCAATTAAGAAAATACATTACTGATTTTCCTGTAAGCAAATTTTACACAGGCATTTTTCTCAATTGAGAGTCTTTCTTTCTAAATATCTCTAGCTTCTGTCAAGTAGACATGAAACTAGCCAGGACACTATATATGTACTTACTTAAATAAAAGAGTAACTTTTTTTTCAAAGAGTACACACCTTACAGTGGGGATAAAAACAGTGGGAAAAAGACAGCATTTTCAACAAATGGTGCTGGTTCAACTTGGGGTCAGCATGTAGAAGAATGCAAATTGATCCATTCTTATCTCCTTGTACAAAGCTCAAGTCCAAGTGGATCGAGGACCTTTGAATAAAACTAGATACACTAAAACTAATAGAAGAGAAAGTGGGAAAGAGCCTCTAACACATAGGCACAGGGGAAAATTTCCTGAACAGAACACTAATGGCTTAGCTCTAAGATCACGAATCGACAAATGGGACCTCATAAAGTTGCAAAGCTTCTGTAAGGCAAAGGGACTGTCAATAGACCAAAACACCAAGCAACAGATTGTGAAAAGATCTTTACCAATCCTGTATCTGACAGAGGGCTAATATCCAATATATACAAAGAACTCAAGTAGTTAGACTCCAGAAAACCAAGTAACTCTATTAAAAATGGGGTACAGAGCTAAACAAAGAATTCTCAACTGAAGAAGACCAAGTGGCTGAGAAGCACCTAAAGAAATGTTCAACATCCTTAATCATCAGGTAAATGCAAATCAAAACAACCCTAAGATTCTATCTCATACCAGTCAGAATGGCTAAGATCAAAAACTCAGGTGACAACAGATGCTGGTAAGGATGTGGAGAAAGAGAAACACTCCTCCATTGTTTGTGGGATTGCAAGCTGGTGCAAGCACTCTGGAAATCAGTCTGGCAATTCCTTAGAAAACTGGACGTAGTACTACCTGAAGACCCAGCTATACCACTCCTGGACATATACCCAGAATATGCTGCAACATGTAATAAGGACACATGCTCCACCATGTTCATAGCATCGTTCTTCATAATAGCCAGGAACTGGAAAGAACCCAGATGTCCCTCACCAGAGGAATGGATACAGAAAATATGGTACATTTACACAATGGAATACTGCATACATGGTATGCACTCACTGAAATGTGGATATTAGCCCAAAATCTCAGAATACCCAAGATACAATTCAAAGACCACATGGAGCTCAAGAAGAAGACCAAAGGGTGGATTCTTCAGTCCTTCTTAGAAGGGGAAAAGTACTCTAAAAGGAAATACAGAGACAAAGTGTGGAGCAGAGACTGATGGAAAGTCTTCCAGTGACTGTCCCACTTGGGGATCTATCCCACATACAGACACCAAACCCAGACATGCTGGCAGATGCCAACAAGTGCATGCTGTCTGATTTAACTGTCTATGTAGGACCCTGATATAGCTGTCTCCTGAGAGGCTCTGCCAGAGCTTGACAAATACAGAGGAGGATGCTTGCAGCCAACCATTGGACTGAGCACAGGGTCTCCAATGGAGGAGTTAGAGAAAAGACTGAAGGAGTTGAAGGGGTTTGCAACCCCATAGGAAGAACCAACCAGAACCCCCAGAGCTTCCAAGTACTAAACCACTAGCCAGTGAGTAAACATGGAGGAAACCATGGCCCCAGCCACATATGTAGCAGAAGATGGCCTTGTCAGGCATTGATGGAAAGAGAGGCCCTTTGTCCTATGAAGGGTCGATGCCACAGTGTAGGGGAATGCCAGGGCAGGAGGCAGGAGTGGATGACTGGGTAGAGGAGCACACTAATACAGGCAGGGGTAGAGGGAATGGGATGGCGGTATTGCAGAGGGGAAACCGTGAAGGGGAACAGCATACAAAATGTAAACAAAATAACAACAACAACAACAACAACAAAAATCCTTTTGTGAAGCAAAGGGAAGACTAAGCCTGCTGACCCAATTTCAATCCCTACTCCCTGCACAAAAGATGGAGAACACAAACTTGGCTTCTTACTTCCACCTGATCACCAGAAAGCACACTAAACATATGTACACACACACACACACACATACAACAATGAAAAGTTAAAAATAATTCATAATAAATATATATTAGTTATTCTGATCATAAAATGGCCTTTGATATTCATTACACAACTATGTCTAGTATAACAATGAATTAACACTATATTTCACATATTCATATATACATGAATTCATAATGTTGAAACCCAATTTAAGTCATTTCTCAATTTAAAGTTGGACACCTAAATTGTATAAAATTAATGACTGTCACATCTGACCACTTTTTTTTTTCCGAGACACACATATTCAGGCAAATACATTATTGTACTTTATGAAAAATAAATAATAGAAACCCTTTCTACAATGTTTTTGAAAGAAACATCTTATCACCATGTGCTCGAATTTACTGAATATTTAACTATGTAAAATGAATTTGGCTAATCATACTACTTCTGTATAAGGTTATCAAAATAACAATTGACAAGTCCTGGGGACTTGGCAATACCCGTTTCTACATCAAATGCCTTTTCCCCTATCATTATTTTCAAACTGGTAAAGATTTTTCTCTATGGAGGAAAAAAAGTGCCAGATTTCATTATTTTGATGTTTCTTTTTTAATTTGCATCCTTAAAGAAGTGTTCCTTCATTCCAATTCATGAGTTTACTCGTTTGCATTTAAGTTTGTGACAGTACACTTAAACTATTCAGTCACATCTACCTCTTCTGGGAAATTCTGACATCTTTCTCTAAAATGCTTGCACTTTTTTAGGTTTTCCCTTTTAAATTCAGTAGCAGATCATCAAGCCTTTGAATATGGCATGCCTGGCAGTTGTCAAAGCACAGAGCCATACATGTTTGCAAACACAACAGATGTTCTTCTAGTTGACATGAATGTGTCTGTTTAATGAATGGAGGATGAATTAATCAAATTATTTTTTCCTGTATTCCAGAGCAGAAAGTTACTAAAATTAAATTATTCATGTAGACTAGGATCCAAGAGCAACAGCTATCATACTCTGAAATATATTAGCAAATTATTTGGAGACCTACGTCCTAGAAATATGTGAAAAAACCTCCTCACAAGGGAAAGCTCAGGCACTCGAAATGAGATTTGAGCACTTCTAAGTAATGTTGTTTTGAGATAGTTCTTTCCCCAAACTTACTATTTTAACATGACTCATAAGTCACTGAAGACTAATAGTTTTGTAATTTCTGATCTTATATGTACATGTGTGTATGTATACCTTCTTCTATCAATATTTATTAAGTATACTTATTACGTACAAACACTAAGTTGGGCTTCTGACAATCACATGTAGAATTCTGGATTTTGTAAGAGTACCTGTGAATTACTTAAAATATCATAGATGTGATATAAAACCAGTAAGAATATTATATGTCATTTTAGTGGCTATGAAAACACCATGGTTTTATGGTATTTTGGGAGGACTTTTATTTGGTTTATCAGCACAAAAAGTTTCTTTTTTGATTGAGATAGATATGGAAGCAAATGACGTAATTCTGCTATACTAAATACAAGTATGTGGATAAGTGTGATAACATACTTAAATGGTAATTTCCTTATCCTCAGAGAAAGGCCAAAATGTGTTTACATTTTTTGAGTTGGAGAGGCATAAATAAACGACTATGTAAAATTTAAATGTAAAATGCATATGCAGAAACATACCTTGTATATTAGTTTTTTGGTTAACAAAGGTTATATACAAACTCAATGTCAATCACAAGGAAATTATTCAAACTAGTAAAATAAAAACAGAAAAAACATAAAATCATAAGACAAAAAGCTATTTATTGAAGGATACTCAGTTACCTTTGGTATGAAATACTATGTAAAAATTAAATTTTAGAAGAATATATATTGTATACTAATAGGAATAACATACACAAATGGGTTGCTTTGTTTTTAATATGTCTAATGAATTTTGTACACATTAATATTAAAAGTTAGTTATTTTCTAAGGCATAATTAGATTTTAAGATTAGGAAATGATTCTCTTAAAGCCTGTATTGTACTAGAATGTTGATTTACTGTGAATACTTTTTATAGCCTGTACAGAATTTTTTATTACTTTTAATCATTCTTGAAACGCATGGCTAAGGTCTTGCATTATCATATATTTGCAAATATGTGACTACTTAAAATGTAATTCTACACAAGTCCTATTTTACTGGCTACTGTAGTACATTCTTATCTTGGTGAACTCCTTCACACCTTTCCTGTGAAGTCAGAGTAAAAGCTGCTGAAGGTAGGTGTTGAGAAAAATAAGAGTGTTTCAATAGCCTTCCTGGGAACCGAGCTCATTATTTTTCCAGTCTAGGTAAGGGTATACCCTTAAACTATGTAAATTGATTGGTAATTAGAGAAATAAAAATGCACATCTGGTTCTTTAGATGCTGACCTAAAAGATGAGTTCAATTTTAGAAATTATGCTATGAATAAAAAAAAGTGTGTGAATAAGGGTGTGTTATACTTGACTAATTTAGGAATTACTTCCAAGCGGGCAATTAATGAGACTGTTTCTTGGATGGAGTATGTTTTACATGCAATTATTGAAGAAAACCTGCAGATATCAGACTGTCATGGTTGGGATGTGAAACACCCCCTACAGTCTCTTCTGTTTGAACATTTGGTCACCAGGTGGAGAAGCTGTTCTGGGAACTTGTGGACACAATGTGTTGAGCAGGTGAGTGGAGAGTGGAAGCCATCTTTGAGGGTTCTGTGAGAGCCCCACTTCTGGTCTAACTTTCTGTTTTCTGCTCTGCCAAGATGCCAACAAGAAGTCCTTCTCCTCTTCCCTGTCCTGGAGCAGCCATGAAGACTTGGATGCTCTCAGTCATGAGTAACAAAAGCCCTTCAATATTTTATCTAATTTGGAGGAAAGTTGCTAATGAACAAATACAACAAATACATTTATTCCCTCTTTCTTAAAAATAGATTAACTGTGATATATTTAAATGAATACTTCTAGCTTCTTTGCCATATGAAATAAAAATATTATATAAAAAAAATTGGATATCTATCCTGAAATGTGTAATCCAAAGAGAAACTCTAAGGAGATTCCATTTTCAAACATACATTGAAGTTGGAAATAATACTAAGTTGATGATGTGAAGAATATATAAGTTCAAAGTTCACAGATTGAATGTTTAATATAAATACCTTAATTAAAATAATACTTCGTGTGCTGGATATTTACTAAGAAAAAATCCATTTAATTTCTTTTGTCACAAAAACAAGGCCCATATTTTAAGTTATGACCATATTAATTTACTTGACTATGGCAAAATATTACTACAAATAAGTAGTTAAAAATCATTCTAAAACCTTAAATATATACAAAATATCCATTATTAGTTTGTATTATTTCCTATTTTGACAAATAAAAAAAGTTCATTATAGATTCTCTGTAGAATTCTCAGCTGTTTATTTGTTAGTTAATGAGTTTTGGAGAGAGATTCATGCTTTGGGAAATCTAGTCACATAGAATGCCCAAATATATCAACTAAAGTTACAGATAAAGCTTGGGAGAAAATTTATTAGATATTTGCAAATTATTATTGATAACTAAGATATAAATTCTGCAAAACTTTGAGAGAGAAGCACAAATTTTGGAGGCTTCAGAGCATTATGAGATGCTCTTTGAAAAAACTAGAATTCTTACCTATTTCAGACATTTAATTTATGTGGAAATGCATAGTTAACTCACTACGACCACCCTCTTTAAACTGTGGAAGGTTTTATTGCCAATGTAAGGTAGTTGAGTAGCCATAGGAGCAAACACAACTAAAAGTGGCTGCTGCCAAAGACAATGTGACTGTGGTTACACAGCGTCAGTCACCAGCTCTCTTAATTGAGTAACCAGGTGATTCGCAGGAGGAGCTGTTAATTGTGGAGGATCCACAGACAGAAGGGTGTACTTCACAAACTCATCCTCAGAGACCAGCTGTGGTGTCTTGCTATATAATTGATTGGAATAAACTATATTTTAAACGTGCTGCAAAATCCAAGGGAACACTTTAGTCGTCAGAAGAGCAGCATGCCTCCAAGAAGACAAATCCTCAAACCCATTTCATATGATGGCTCTGCAAAAATACAGCCTTCTAATTTCTTGAATCTCTAGAAATACAAATCCCATCAGATTTCTAGGAGTTGCAAAGAAAAGTGATTAACTTTCACTTCTTTTCAAGACTGGATATTTGCATAGGTCACTTTTTAATTTAAACTGCTTACCTAACCTATAAAGTGCAGTTAAACTGAGTGCTTGTTATCAATCACGACTCCAGAAATGTAACCTTTAATTTATTTTTATTACTTGTTCAAAATGTAAAACTTTATTCAAATGTCACAGCTTCCCTACCTCCATCAGGAAGAGAAAACTAGTTTAGCAAAAGAGTGTGAAACCTTTTACCAAAGCTATTTATTGCAGAGACTGTGTGGGGTTTGTTCTCAGTTTCAAAATGTGTAGCTTCTTTCTCTTGAACAGTTATCCACAACATGTGGTCCATATGTGCACTTTTACTATAGTAGAAATTATTGTCATTATAGTATGTAACTGAATCATAAGAGTACAATTAATACAGTATTGCGGAGAAGGTTTGAATGATAATTTTGTAATAGACATGTGCACTACAGGGAAAGTTTTTGTCTTTTTTTTTTTCACTTTCTGTAAAAGGTTTTCTAATATGATTTTTAAAATTTGAATGTCTAATACATTAAAGGTAATTTATTGTTCTAAAGACATATTACTTATATATGCAAATCAAGAAGTATTTCTTTATTATCATAAAATGGCTCAGATTTTGAAAAAAAATGCCCCAGCACACACACACACACACACACACACACACACACACACACACACACACACACACACACACAAATCTTGCACAAGATTTAGAATAAGTACAAATAGCAACATCATTATTTTGTGATTCAGAAACAGAGACAAAGTAAATTTTTCAGAAAAAGGTGTGATATTGTGAGACAGGAAGCTATATGAACTATTTTATTGATTGAATATAGATAAAAATAGTAAGAAGCATGATCTCCTCAGAACTGGACAGTGACAAGTTCCTTCCCCTCACTGGAATGCTCACTATGTGATCCAGTGAAACGGACAGTGTTGGTGTTCTCTCCTCCTCGTCTTTGTCCTCGTCCTCCTACTCCTTCTTCTTCTTGATTTTGCTTCTTCTTTTTAATTGATTATTTATTTTATTGATTTACATTTCAAATGTTGTCCTCATTCCCAGTTGGTCTCCCCTCCACAAAGTCCCCACTGCACCTCCTCCCTCTTCCTCTATGAGGGTGCTCCCCCACCCACTCACTCATTCCTGTCTTCCCCCTCTAGCATCCACCTACTCTGTGGCATCGAGCATCCACAGGACCAAGGGCTTCCCCTCCATTGATGGCTGACAAGGCCATCCTCTGCAACATGTGTAGTAGGAGCTATGGATCCCTCCATGTGTACTCTTTGGTTGGCATTTTAGACCCTGGGAGCTCTGGGTGGTCAAGTTACTTGATCTTGTTCTTCCTACTGGGTTGCAATCCCCTTCAACTCCTTTAGTCCTTCCTCTAACTCTTCCATTGGGTTCTCTGGGCTCAGTCTAATGGTTGGCTGTGATTTTCTGCATCTATTTTACTCAGATGCCGGTGGAGCATCTCAGAGAACAGTCATACTAGGCTCCTGTCTATGAGCACTTCCTGGCATCAGCGGTAGTGTCAGGGTTTGGTGTCTGCAGATGGGACAAAAAAAGGGCACACTTTTCTTAAGTCCATGAAATTGTGTTTGAGAAAAAAATAACTCTTAGCTTATGAATACTCTCTCTACATTAAACAAAATACAGTTTTTTGTAAGTTTATTTGTCATTAGATATTATTTGCAAAAATTGTTTTCTATTGTATCGATTCATCAATACGTGTATACTTACTAAAACTGATTCTCTTAACATTTACTTCAAAGTCTTAAAGCCTCAGAGTGCCCAAACCCCTAAGGACCACTTGGAAGACCACAGTGAACAAAATATTTGCCTCATAAGCTCACAGAACGTATAGCCTACTGGAAAATCAGAAAATGTTGAAGAGATTGCAGCTAAAACTATAATTTAGATTTCTAGGACTGACCTTACTGAGAAACTCAACCTTGAGTAAATATCTAAAGCCAGCAAGCAGCCAAACGTCTGGTTATCTAGAGAATACCTGCTAAGATGGAAGAGTGTGTCTAAATCTTCTAAAACAGAGACAGGTCCACCTCTGAAATTGGAGGAACTGCAAAACAATTGTTGAAAAAAAAAAAGAACAAAAGAAAGATTAGTAGGGGATGGGATCAAATATACCAAATTATATAGTGCTTGTAGGTTTCAGGGAGGCTACATATCAACTTCAAATCATTTGATGAGTAGGAAAATATGCCATTAGGTCTAAAATGATTTGATCTGCTGTGACAGGTGACTTTTAAGTGTGCAAATGTCGAATGTGGAAGATGACCTATGAAGAAAGTGAACAGATCCAGATGAAAAACATAGACACTAAAATCAAGATAATATTAACATAGTGTGATGAATGCTTAAGTTAGCAGATATTTAAAGATAAAATGCACAGCTATCCTGATGGTCCTGATGCGGCTTATGAGACAATCAAGGAATCCAGTGGACTCTAAACACATCTGCGGATGTTACTGTCAACATTTAGCAGGAAAGAAATGGCCACCCAGGAAGCTGGTCCTCAGAAAATACTATTTGATATTTATCACATGTGTTGTCTTGAGTATGAAATGACGTTATAGTACACTTCAGGTCACTGTTCTAGGAAAAATATTACCACTACCCCAAAAGTACAGACTACAAAAGCAAACATTGGTAAGTGGGATTCTAACAAACTACAAAGCTTTTCCAGGGCAAAGGAATAAAAAACATGGCCAGAAGATAAAAATGAGAGACAGTACTTCAAATTCTTTATCCTCTACTGTACTGATAATCAAAATACAAAGATAATTCGAACAACACTGTAGCAAAATATTGTTTCTGCTTTCAGTAACTGGAGAATCAACATTCTCCTTACAGATGGGCATGTACGTTGTTTATCCTCTGGTCCTTTATTATTTTCACATGACTCCTAAAATTTTCCTTTCCTCTTTTCATACGACCAAATGATTTTCATTACATGGAGGCAATTATCAAAGTTCTGCCCCTTCTTAATTACTTTCTCTTTAATTCTAAATGCAACAAAGATTTCACAGATGTCAATCAAATAGCTATCACACAGGAAAATATAAAGATACAGGATCTTACGATATGAGGGTATGGAATTGGCTTCTATGAACTCTCCTTCACCCAACAGATGCACGTAATGGGCAACCTGAAATAACATCAACCATGCCTTAAGCTGGTCCTTCAGTCATAGGGAACGTGTGACCGCCTACAAGAGAACCATATACAAGCTAAACAGAGGCCCTATATTTTCTCAACATAACATTTTTTTTGGCAAATTAAATAAAGAAAGTAGGCCATATATAGCTTAGAGTTTTATATACACACATATGAGTCAAATAAAATAAATAGGAGCCTATTTCCACACCAAATCAATCCTAAGCAATTTAACTTTGGACTTTGAGTGCTTCATAGATAATCTCTGATGACCAATGATTCATGGAATATAAATGACTCACTTCATACCTCTCTGGCCCTGCTACACTCCCTTTCTGCAATTAGGTTTGGCTATTCCAGGCAATTCCCTGTGACAATTTTATTTGAAAGCTTAGACTGACAGAATACCTCATCTCAGCTCCCACATTTACTTTGGGGTTTAGGATACAGTGATTCCATTCATACTAAATATTCAGACCTGTCACTGTAAAATATGCCCGGGGTGGCTCGGCTTCTCTTTTGCTGTGGCTCAGAAGCCTTTCAAAGGCCCATCAGAGTGGAAGCACTCAAGCAAGTACATTTTAAAGTGACAGGTCTATATCCAAACTCTATGGTCTTAATGAAATCTTTATTCTAAAAAGTGAACTTTTAACTCCACAAGAGGCACTGTGGTCTCCTGCCTCTCTCTGTTTAATTATTTCCAAATCAAGTTCATGGGCACAGAAAACATTTTCAGGGAACTCAGGAGACCTAACTGAACTCGGTAGTCAGTGGAATCAGGTACCTCTGAGAACATAGAAGGACTTTCTCAAGTATCTTAGGTTTGCAGTTTTGAAGTGCTTCTTGGGGTTTTATTTATTATGGGGAAGGAGAGTGGCTTTAGCTTGCCAGTAGAAGTTTTCAAAGGCCCTTGACATTACTAGACCACAGACAAAGTTCAACATGGAACCTGGTGGATATTTGTACAGTTCTTAGATTTGGGCATGCTGTAATTAACTTGGCAGTCTCTGATGGCTAAGCACCATGGCCACTGGCAGCAGAAGGATGGCAGGTCAGCATCCTGATTCACTGCCAGACTCTCCTAGGGAATGCTTCATGA
>JADRCD010211941.1:45020-83271 GCA_019843815.1 Montemys delectorum | reverse complement strand
TGTGTGTGTGTGTGTGTGTGTGTGTGTGTGTGTGTGTGTGTGTATGAAATAGCCTTTCATGTTTTAAAAAACCGTGTGTGCTTCCTTAAACAATTGAGGCAGTATATAGATAAGAGGAACTTGAAACCTAACAATCCTTCCTCAAAGATAATCACTGGTAGCATTTTGGAGAATCTCTTCCCTGAAATCCTTATGCTTTTATATCCTCGAACTTCAAATAAATTGAACCTGTCCAATCTTCCTGTTTTTGCAATCAATTTGCTCCTCTGACAAGAAATCGTGAAAAGCCTTTCATGTCTAGAGATATTTACCATCATTTTAAATGGCTGTTTAACCTTACGCTGAATGTATGCATCACTATTTATTACATCAGCCCCCTATTGATGAATATCTACATCCTCCACAACTCACATTCAACAACCTCCTATAATAACCGTGGGCATTGTTTTCTAAAAATTTCGATCATCTTTGCAAATTAAATACTTATAAGTAATGTAAATGTAAACAAGTGTGTTTTTTACATGAGGATTCAAGTTGCAGAATCGTCCTCTGATTTTCAGGGATGCCAGTGAAGCAGCTGCTGCTTAGTTCTGGCGAGACAGTGACAACGGAGATGGCGAGGAGAGTACAGAATTACAGGTGATGTAGCCAATCTAGGCCCAAGCTCAGTGGGTTGGAATAGTCCTTCCCCTTTTTCGCCCTTTCACTTCTTTTTTCTTAACATGGAGGAAGGACTGAGAACTTCATGTCCCAGCATTTCGCAAGGACCACACTCCTGGGAACTGTAGTACCGGGTCTGAGAGGGGTCCGGAAGGAGAGAATGGGAAACTGTGTGCGGCATGCTGGGACGTGTAGTCCCTCGGGCGGAAGAGGGTGCACGTGTAGGTTGGAGACGTAGAGAGTTTTGCTTCATGGAGATGAGGCTGCGGAAAAATCCTACTTCCCTGTCAAGAGGCCTTTGAGTTTACAAAAGCCCGTGGGAGTCGGCTTCATTCCATTGTCTGTGACCCAAGAGGGTGCGGTCCAGGACCGGCGCAGGGTTGGGAGATCCAGGCCGCGCAGAGCCGCGGCAGAGCATGCCGGGAGTTGTAGTCCAAGAGCTCTGGGGCTGTGGGACGTGTCGGGACAGCGCGCGGACTCCTCCTCCCCCGCCCTTCTCAGCGGTCCCCCGCCCCCTCCCTCCGCCTCCTCCTCTCTTGCCTGCAGCCGAGAGTCCCCTTCCCCCACTGTCGGGTTTCTCCGCGGCTACTGCAGAGGATTTAGATCCGAGTAGCTGAGGAGAAGGAGGAGGAGGCTCCCGTCCCTGCGCGCCATCCACCACCCTACTGGACACGGACGAGGGAACGAGAGCGTCGCCGCTGTAGCCAACGGAGAAGACAAGGGCATCGCCGCTTCAGCTGCCGCCGCCGCCGCGGTTTTCGTCTGCAGCAGCTCGCCGGTGAGGAGACCTCCCCCCGTCCCCCGGCCCGCTCCTGTGGAGCCAGGGCTGGTGGCGCCGGGGAGAACGAGGGTGGGGGCTGTAGGGCCCCCGCGCCGGCTGGGGGGAGGGGGCCGAGGTGGCGATGGAACGGCGGGCTGGTGGGGGAGACTTGTCCGTACGCGGGCTGGGGGTGGGGTGAGGGTGGGATACCAGCAGGTCAAGGGAGGGTAGCGGAGGGGGGTGAGAGGGTAGGACTTTTACATGGAGGGATAATCAGACCTGGGATAGGAGCATGGGGTGTGTGGGGTATCGAGGTGGAATTTGGGATTGTCTTGGGGCGAGGTGGAAGGTGAGATTGGAGTGGGATGTCTTTTAATGGGGGAGGGGACTGAATGAAGGTGATGATTTGGGGTTGGCCTGAAGCAGTTGACAGCTTGGGATCAGAGCAGGGTGGGGGCTAAGGAGATGATTTCAATGCCAGTGGGATATAAACGTTAGATGGGACTCTGGGGAGTGCTAATTTTGGAAGGTGGGACTTGGGGTGGACCTGGGGAAGGAAGATGGAGATGGTAGGAGCTGGGGGTGAGGGGTTTGGCATGGGTTGAGACCCGAGCTTGAAATGGGCTGTTGTCTTCTGGAGATGGTGGAATTTGTGAATACTTACGGCAATAGCTTGGGGCTTGGGGAGAACAGAAGAGGTAGAATTTGTTTGGGGTTTTCTTGAGGTAGGCTGCTGCTGGAGGTTTGAATTTGGGCTGGCAGTGATGAGACTTCCAACTACAGGAGATGGATGAGGTAAGCTGACAGGAGGCCCCAAATAAGAAGACAGGGATTGAAATTGGGGATGAGTGCTCAGTGGGAAAGGATTTAGGATGGGTTTAGAGTCTCTGGAAGGAGCAAGGTGGCTCCCCTGAGCGGAAGTTGGAGGTGGAGGGCATGTAAGACTACTCAGCTGGACTCAACTGAAAGAATTCTGGCAGGTGTCGGGCAAGGTTAGGGGATGGTCTTATAAAGAAAATGTCTCTCTGTCAGTCTGGCAGAAGGAATGTTGGGATGAGCTGGTTACCTGTGGTGAGGTGGCAGAGCGGATGGAGTGGGTGGGTTTATTTAGGAAAGGAGGGGTTAAGATGCCCTATAAGACACACCAGAGGTTTAGGGGTTAGAACATTTACATCCGCTGCCTTGGTGAGAGACAATAATGACAAGGCCATTAGGAGGGTCTTCACAGGGGCAGAGAAGGTACACTAAAGATTCTCCTAGAGGATTATCTTAGGCTGTCAATTTGACCTTTTTGTTTTACATTGGCGTTGTCTGGAAATAGCAGCCCCAAGGGTAAAGTTGTGAGAGAACCATTTAAGGTAGAATTGAAGGAGAGTGGGGAGTCTTGCAGTTCCTGTGTCAGAAAGGGAAAGTTGGGGGCTAGAGGGGAGAGCCACTCTCAAAGGAAAGGTGGGAGAAGGTGAAGCTGTCTCTGCGCTCTCCTTCTCCCCGCCCTGCTACACTGAAACTAGTCCTGGAATTTGGAATTTAAATGGAGTTTGATGAACCTGAGGTTGTTAAGGGTGCATTCTTGCTTGAGAACTGATTAATGAGACTGAAAAATAGGAAGACTGAATTTATTTTCTAGGCAGGCAAGGTGCATGTGTGCAGAAAGAGGTTAGCAAGCCCCACCTCCCCCCAATAAAATTGATTGCTTGAAGACTCCATTTATTAGTGTCCTGGTTTGCAAGGCAATTAGGCCCATCATTGTATTGCAGGCTAATAATCCTGAGATGAGTCTTGGCACCATCACTTTATGTAAACAGAGAGAAGACAGGAAATATAGAAATGTAATAAATATTCATTCTTTGGTGAGATGGTTTGGTACTGATGGAGTTTTCATTTGATTCTCCTGACATTACATGATAGGATTTAAAATAATTGGGCTGTTTCTATAGATTGAATTTTCTTCTAAAGAAATTCAGGTGATCAGAATTCTGTCAGGTGTGAATAAATGAAGTATAATGTACAACCGTATTTTCTTGTTAAGGGGATGCTGTTGATGTAGGCACATTGCATAAGAGAATGACTCCATCTATTCATCAGAATTTGATTTAAAGGTTGGAGATGAGTTTATTCTTGGGGATAGAAGGCCCAAAGAAATGTAAAGAGAGGGAACATATCGTTAGGGAAACAGTTTTTGGGTTTAATTTCATTAACTATGATATGTTAAACTTGAAGTGGCTGTTGATTAGAGCATAGTCTAGGGGAAAAAAGAGGAGAAATGGAAAGAAGATAAAATTGATATCAATGGAAATTTAAAAATATTTTTTTCTGTTAAAATTTTAGTGTTCAGCTAGAAAACAAAGCATTTTCCTTGGTATTTGTAGTTGAACACATAAAAATACCCATTTAGAGCATTTAGAGGGTGGACTTATCGTTGGAATTAGAAATGTTACTTTTTTTTTTAAAGATTTATTTATTTTATTTATGTGAGTACACTGTCTCTGTCTTCAGACACACCAGAAGAGGGCATCAGATCTCATTACGGATGATTGTGAGCCACCATGTGGTTGCTGGGAATTGAACTCAGGACCTCTGGAAGAGCAGACCATGCTCTTAACCACTGAGCATCACTCCAGCCCATAAAGGATGCTTTCTATATTCTAACCAAACCAAACTGATCAACCAACCAACCAACCAAAAACCCAAACAAACTCAAGCTTGAGCGGTTACCTGTAATTCATTGAGAGTGTAACCTAACCAATGAGGGCTTTCCCTTCATAACTTTACTCTGGGGTCTGGACCTTGCTTTTGTGGACTTGCAGGCATGCTCTGGAGATGGGCTGGTCATGTTAAAGCCCTGGTTTTTGAAACCTCAAAATAAGAAGAGAAACCACATGGGAGGACTGTTTGGGTGGACTTATTTTTCTAATAGTCGTGGTTTACCTGGGCAGTTGTGAAGCAGACACCGGTAAAAAGTGGGGAACAGGTGGAGGGATTGGTAGCCTGGGAAAAATGAGGAGCCCAAGAATTTAGGAGTCAAGGGTTTTGACTATAAATCCCGATTCCAACATCTGATAGTGGAGTGATTTCAATAAAGTCATAGAACCCTTTTTATACTTAGTGGTAATGATTGCATAACATTGTGAATGCATGGAAAGTCTAGACTTGTGTATTTAATACTGTGGTTAAATTGCCAAAACAAAACATTCATACTTCACAAAGGCCATCAAAGGAGACAAACGAGTTCATGTTTTAAATACGTTGTGTATATATAAAATGTATGTTCACTGTTTATTTAATACCTGCTCGGTGCTAGGGGAGATGGAGATGAACAAGCAATTGTCAGGGGGCTTTCACTGTCATGAGAAGAACGGGCTGTTTTAAGTTCAGAAGTGAGGCAAAATGAATGTGATGGGTAAAGAGTAGGTTCTGAAGCTTACCCACTGCTACTAGTTGTGTGACCTTGGGCACAGTGAACTTACCTATAAAGTGAGGATAGTAAAATCAACCTTGTTAAAGTCTTCTTGTGATTAAGGAGAATAATTTAAGAAAGCATTTAGCACAATGTGTTATATAGTGTACATTAAAACAATATTAGTTTTTATTATCATAAAGAGATAGGCAGAAGCTAGAATGGTGAACAGCTATGTTACCCTGCTACTGTGTTCTTAGTATTATGCCATCCTTTTGTTTATAAAGAAGTTATTATGTTACATTCTTATGAAGCCACAGTTAATCTACAGTTTGTATGTTTATAGTTTAGGAACTTTAAACAGTTCATTAAATGTCAAAAAGAAGTTAGCTGCTAGCTTCATGATTGAGCAAATAAAAACTATGCTGTTGAGAGTAATAAAATGCTTTGTTTAAGGGATACAGCCTTAAATATAATGTTAGATGTTAATGGTAGAGTCTGGATTTTTTCCTAGACTTCTGGTTCCCAAACCCTGACCATACCTCTTTTTTAATTATGAGGTGGTTCATACGTTAAAGGTGTATCTAGCACAGATCCACGATGTAAAGAATAGCAAGTTGAAGACTTGTGCACTCGCTCCCTCACTTGATAAGAAGGGGATTTCTAGCACTTTTGTTACTTAAAGATGCTGTCCTGTTTTGTAGCCCAAGAGTGATCCTTCTGCCTTAGCTTCCTGAACTCACGTTATAGGATCAGAGGTCTTTGTCTTTGGCAGGCTTGTTTCCTATCTCCTTCCACATCTAATCTAGGACCTTGAACATGCCAGGCAAAGCCCTGAACCACAGAACTACACCCCTGTCTCCTGTCTGATTAAATCTTTCTTCTCTCTTAGAAGTAATAACTTTCCTGAATTTTATGTGAAACCTTTCCTTTCCTATTTTTCCTTTTCTGCCTTATTTTTGTTCTTTAGCTATAGAAAGCGTTATCTGTTTTATAGTTATAATAATAAATATATTTAGTATAAATAGGAAGTTACAAAAAGTAAAAAGGGAAAATTAGTGAGTATTATCCCCTTACCTTAATTTCCTGTTCCTTCCCTTCCTTCAAATCAGAGCTTCCCTCAGGTTAAGTATATACTCAGACACTGAGCCCAGTGCCCATAAACTTTTCTCTTATACAAGTATGCAGACACTAAAGAATCTGGGTAGTCTAGATAGCTAGAGGAAGCAAATTTGTCTTTATGGATGATCAAATTACTCAAATGTAGATCAATAGTAGTTGGAAATAAAATGAGGAGTGGTGGTTGTAGGAGTAGTGTTGTGAGCTCTAAAGAGTTCTCTCTGGGAGTCATTGGCAGGACTTGTAGGTGCCCTAGATTCTCATTCTTTGCTATATTAGCTTGAAGCTTCTTGTCATGTTTTAGCAAACTATTAATATTATTTTTTTGAGACAACATCTCTCCATGACTGACATGAACTTTTTTTTTAGGCTGAGATGAACTTGCTTTGTAGTTCCGGCTGATCTCAAACTCGAAATCCTCTTTTGCTTTAGTTGATCATAGGCATGTAAATTTTGATTTAGTTGATCACACTCTTGGCTCACTCTACTTTTCTAGTTACCTTTTTATACATTTTCCATTTTGCAGATAGGCAGCCTGCCTGCTAAGTTGGCCTTTACCTGATTGTGTGGGACCATCTCTCACCTGAAATACAGAGATAGAGTACCACAAATAGGAAATTCTTAGTTGAACATACTAGAAAGTTAGCAACCTGAATGTGAAGAAATGTTTGTCCAAGAAATTTGTACTCTATATTCATTAATGATAGATTCATTAATTTATCTATCAACTTAGGCTCAAGTGATACAATAACAGAAAATATTCTTTTTATCTATTGGTTTTTCTTGAGACAGGGTTTCTCTGTGTAGTCCTAGTTGTCCTGAAACTAGCTATGTAGACTAGGCTGGCCCGGAACTCAGAGATTCACCTGCCTCTGCCTCCCAAGTGTTCTGCTTTAGCCTCCAAAGTTCTGGTTTTACAGGTATGTGGCATCATGCCTCTCAGGAACTGTGAAAATAGCTGACATAGATGACAAAATCTTTGTTATTTCTGTCTTTTTTTTTTTTTAAAACAGATTTATTTATTTTATGTATACATTGTAGCTGTCCTCAGATACACCGGAAGAATCAAGCATTTTAACTTTTTTGGGTAGGAAGTATATAGAGACAGAGGTCAGAAGTAGGCAGCAATATGAGTTGTTTTGGAAACACTAAACTGAGAACACTGCAATGGCTATAATGGAGATGGTAGAGAGAGAGCCAGAGATATGTCTGAAGCTCAAGAAAAGGCTCTGAGCTGGAGAAAGGAATTTGACAGCTGTTAACATATGGGCAAGACTACTCACAGAATCAAGGAAGTCAGTCCAGTGAGCCAGAAAGCCAGCCCTAAAAGAAATCAAAGCTTATACATAGAAGAGAAAAAGAAATAAATAAAAAGAAAAATACCAACACTTATTAAAAGGCAGAAATAGGGCTGGAGAGATGGCTCAGTGGTTAAGAGCACTGACTGTTCTTCCAGAGGTTCTGAGTTCAATCCTCAGCAATCACATGGTGGCTCACAACCATCTATTATGGGATCCAGTGCTGCCTTCTGGTGTGTCTGAAGACAGCTACAGTGTACTCATAAAAATAAAATAAAATAAAATAACTCTTTGAGAACAGTTAAGGTTATCATAACAACACAGTGCCCTATTCAGTTTCCAGGGAACATCAAGTCCATGTCTATGTTATAATGATTGCCTGACTATAGGAAATTTTAATTATTTAATATTTATTTACTTATTTGTTGGTTTATTTTTGAGATAGAGTTTCTCTCTATCTTGCTGTTTTGGAACTCACAATGTGTCCTCTCAAGTGTTGGGATTAGAGGTGTGCCTCACAGTGTCTGGCCTTTTTATTTATTTTTTTATTTAAAAAATATTTGATACATAATGAGTGTTTGCCTGCATGTGCCTGGAGAGGTCAGAAGAAAGTGTTGGATCCCTAAGGACTAGTGTTATAGATGGTTGTGAACCACTATTGGGTGCTTAGAACTGAGCCAGAGTCTTCTGCAAGAGCCCCCGGTTTAGTTCTTGTCTTTACCTTCACTTAGTTGCAACTTTCATGAGGGTGATGACCTCTTGACCTTGGAATATAGTTTATATTTGCAAACAAAATATGTAAATGTGCTATTTATACTTCTGCGAACATTATTAAATCATTCCTCAGTGTGTAGTACATACATTGCTTATGTGGCACCATTTTTACTTTAAGATAAGTAGGAGCTAGAGGTAGACAAAACAGTTTGATAGTTGAATATCAGTCGTAGGCAATACGTTGACTGTTTTTTGTCTTCCATATATAGCTTAATCTTCACATTACTACTGGATAGAGAATTGTGCCCATGTTTTAAAGACTCAAATGTTTTAGACCTATAGGGGTTAGGTAGTTTACATTTGGTTACATAGCTAGTAAGAGAAAAGCTAGTACTGGAAACTTAGTCTATGAGGGGCGTGATAGTTTGTACCTTTAAAGTAGCATTCAGGAGGCAGAGGCAGGCAGATCTCTGTGAGTTCCAGACCTCTGAGAGCTACAGAGTGAAACGCTGTTGCAAATGAAACAAAACAAAACTTGGTCTGCATTGTTCCAAAGCCTCTGGTCTGCATCTGAGGACGTCCAGTGGCAGTCTGACTAGCATGTGTGAAGCCTTGTGTTTGATCTCCAACACTGCTGAAAAACAACCTGATAAATAGCCCCGTGTTCTTTAAAAGTTACTGTTTGTAACCTACTTAGATTATGTCTTGGTTGTTAATTAGGATTACCCAAGTGTTAAAATAAATAAGCTTTATCACACTCTGGACCAGTGTTACTGACTTCTTGTAGGTAGACAGTGTGCTTAGGTAGGTATTGGTAGTCTGCCTTTTACTGTAAAATCCCTCAGGGTTGTTTATAAATAATAGAAGTGTCTCAGAAGTCTTGAGGCTAGGAAGTCTAAGTCACGATACCAGCAGCTTTGGTGTCTGGAAAAGAAACGTTCTTTGTTCCCAAGATGACTCTTTGTTGTTGGTGTCCTATAGAAGGGGCCAGAGCTGTGTCCTCTTTGGGTTGGAGGGCCAAAAGAATCAGGTGTAGGAGACTCCTTTTATCATGATTTAAGATCTGTTCCACAGGAGTAGTCCTCAGGACTCCATCACTTCCCCAGAGTCCTTAACTCTTAATACAACCACATATAATGGTGGTTAAGTTTCCACAGGAATTTTGAAGGCACAAATTATCTAAACTGTAGCAGTGGTTGTATATTTATATAGAAAACATAAATTGAAAAGAAGTTCTTCTGGAGATCATGTGCATACCTGTAATTTCAGGATTTGGGAAATAGAGGCAGAAAGATGAGTTCTAGTTTGTCCTTGGTTCCATAGCAAGTCCTTTAAAAAAATAAACAAAAATGTTTTTCTAATCTTTTAAATATTTGTCTGGATTCTTATGTGCTTCTGAATTCAGTTCATTGCCATTGATTGTTTTGTATGGCATATATAAAGAAAATCCAGTCCCACATAGGTTTTTGGGTTAGGAAAGGAAAGAATGCTGTCATGTCAGTATTTGAGAGGTTGAGTTGAGCTACCCAGAAGACCCTATGTCAAAAACAGCCAAGCAACTAAGCAAATAGCCCCAGGAATTCCTTTTAACCTACTTTTTAGATAGTTGTGAATATTCTTGATACTATGGAACAGCTTAACAATTGTAGCTTCTTTCTTCTTATCCTTTTGTTTTTTCAAGACAGAATTCTCTGTGTAGTGCTGGCTGTCCTTGAACTCACTCTGTAGACCAGGCTATCTTTGAACTCAGAGATCCACTTACTTCTGTCTTCTGAGTGCTAGGATTAAACGTGTGTGCCACCACTGCTCATCTGCCAACTCTAGTTTCTTAAGGCCTGTTTTTTTGAAAATTTTAATTGTTACACTAAAATTTAATTGTCTGCTTTGAACTTTGACTAGTTCTTTAGACCATTCATAATTTTGTTAGTATCATACTTTGATTATTTAAAAAATATTGATCCATAATAACATATCAAGAACTAGATACCTTACAATAGAAAAGTATCTCATAGTTTTAGAGGCTAGAAAAATCTAGATCAAGGTGCCAGCTAGGTTAGTTTTTTGATGAGGGTTTTCTTCTTGTAAGTGGCTACTTTTTGTGTAGTCACATGTGTGGGTGGTAATGGTGAGTGTGCTTGCTTGCTTTCCTGAGAACATAGTCAAATTTTGTGGTGTCTATCTCTTTCTTTTGTCTGTTTTCTTAAAAGACAGGTCTTGATTATGTATACAGCCTGTCTGGCCTGGACCTCATTGAGATCCTTCATCTGCCTGTCTTAAATGTATGTATGTGTGTAAATTCACTGTGAAAGTTAGAGGATAATTTTTGGGAGGTGGTTTTCTCCTACTATGTATGCTCCCAGAGTCAAACTCAGGTTGTCAGCTTGGTAGTAAGCAACTTTATCCATTGATCCATCTTGTAGGTCCTTTTTTTATTTTTTTGAGACAGGGCCCTTATGTAACCTAGTTTGGCTTCAAACTTGCTGATCTTCCTGCCTCTCAAGTGCTGGGATTATAGGTATGTGACACCATGGCCTTCTCTCTGGTATCTTTTTTTGTTTGTTTGTTTTTCAAGACAGGCTTTCTCTGTATAGCCCTGGCTGTCCTGAAACTCACTCTGTAGACCAGGCTGGCCTCAAACTCAGAAATCCGCCTGCCTCTGCCTCCCAAGTGCTGGGATTAAAGGCATGTGCCACCACTGCCCGGCTTCTGGTATCTTTTTTTAATAAGGGAACTAATTTCAGCTGGGCAGTAGTGGTGTGGGCCTTTAATCCCAGAATTTGGGAGGCAAAGGCAGGTAGATCTCTGTGAGTTCGAGGCCAGTCTGGTCTACAGAGGGAGTTCCAGGACAGCCAAGGTTACACAAAGAAACCCTTTTTCGAAAAACAGAAACAAAAATAACAAAAAATTAAAACAAACCAAAACAAAAAAGGGAAAAAATAGTGTGCTAATTTCATCATTAGTGTACCCTCAATCTCATCTAAACCCTATTATAAATAATCTAAGCTTGACTGTCTCAGAGGTTCCAATTTCTAATCCAGTTACTATTTTATTGGGATATAAAGCTTTAACATGGATTTTAGAGGGGCTTACAGAACTCAGTCTGTGGCACTGAGTCATTCAGATCTTCTAGAAGGTGGAGGTTTTCTACTTTATATTGTAGCAAAAAGTGACATTTATTAATCTTGCTACTGATCCCCTCAGATAAATTTTTTCTAATTTTCTCTCGAAGGTTCAGATTTTATCATGAGCAACAAATACTGACAGTTGTTTTTCTTGAGTGACAGTCTCACATTGTTCATTTTTGAAAAAGTGTCTGCCAAACATCCAAGTGTGAATAATTACAGTTTGTCTACAGTTGTTTGTTCAAGTGAAAATGGAGTTTTATGAAAAAAAGCAGCCAGTTCAGCTTGCAACTCCGTTGCATGGGTCTTTAGAGCTTTTGAATCAGTTCTTGTACTGTTACATAGCAAAAACTCTTCATATTTGTGTCTTATCATACAGAATCAAAAAAGATGTATAGCTACAGATTGAGATATGAGATTTATTAAATTAAAAATCATTGTGGCTTCATCAGAAGCATTGTATTCCTTCAATGAGACTGAATAGTTTTTTATTTTTATTTTTTTAATTTTCATGCATTTTCACAGTTGGTTTCATTGCTGCTGCTTGTTCTTCTTCTTCTTCTTCTTCTTCTTCTTCTTCTTCTTCTTCTTCTGCTTTTTTTTTTTTTTTTTTTTTTTTTTGGCTATAGAAACAGGGTTTCTCTGTGTAGCCCTGGCTGTCCTGTCACTCCTCTGTAGATAACCGTGGCCTCAAACTCACAGAGATCTACTTGCCTCTGCCTCCCAACTTCTGGGATTAAAGGCCACCACTGCCCCACTTATTTATTTTTTTTAATTGGGGTGTATGAGGATTCTCTAGAGGAATAGAACCAGTTGAATATATATTAAAAGTGGGCTTCTTAGATTAGCTTACATGATATTCTCCCAGTAGTCCACCAGTGGCGGCCTTCACATTGGAGAGGCTGCTCAATCTGTGAAGGTCCCAGTCTAGAGCAGAGGTCTGGAGGGTCCCTGGACAGCCCCCAGGCTTCAGTTCATATTAGAAGTCAGAAAAAGTGGGGTTCTAACTCCTACCTACATCCAGGCTAAACAGCTTTTGTCTCTACCACCACTGAATGTTTAACATCCCAGAATTCCATTTTTTTTTTTCTGTACAGGAAAAACAAGTAATAGTTCTAGGAACTAGGGATGAATTAGGTAAAGTACATACCATTAATCTTTCTTTTCCCCATTTTTGAGATAGGGTTTTTCCATGTAGCCCTAGCAGTCTTCGAACTCAAATTGTAGACTGGGCTGGCCTTGAACTCAAAAAGATCCCCCTGCTTCTCCCTCCTGAGTGCATGTCCCACCACTGCCTTACCATAGGATTACTCTTTTTTTTTTTTTTTTTTTTTTTTTCTGGTTTTTCGAGACAGGATTTCTCTGTGTACCCCTGGCTGTCCTGGAACTCACTCTGGAGACCAGGCTGGCCCTGAACTCAGAGATCCATGTGCCTCTGCCTCCCAAGTGCTGGGATTAAAGGCGTGCACCACCATCGCCTGGCCAACTTCTTTTTAATACACTAGATTTTTTTTTTCTTTTTTTAGCAAAACTTGGTTTAAATAATAGAGGTTACTAGGAATGGTAGTTCATGCCTATAATTCCAGCACTTGGGAAGCTGAAGCAAGAGGATAGACCGTAAGTTTGAGGCTAGCCCAGGCTAGACCCCATCTCAAAAAAAAGGGGTGCAGGTTTGTATGCTGGATTTGTAATGTATCTCAGGGGTAGAATACTGGAGTTTCGGTTTGCTCATTAGCATGGAGTAGGAAAGTAGAAATTCTATTATTTGATACTGACACTGATAAAATTTTATATCATACAAGTTTATTCATCAGAATAATTTTGCAAATGAGTTTAAAGCCCAGTTGTTGGATTTACTTGATGTGTGACTTTCAAAGTGATTTAATCTTTTTATGACTTTCTCTATTTATTAGATGAGGATATAGTGTTATTTACATTATGTAGCTGTTGTGAGGATTAAATGAAATAAAGTGGTTACTTCAGTGCTTGGTACATGGAATGATTTCTTGTACATGATAACTCCGTTAACTGTTGGTGTTTCCTCCAAATTCTCAGACTGAAGCTCTAATCCCCAATGTGATGGTATTTTGGAATGAGGCCTTTGGGATGTAATTAGATCTTGATTGTAGAATGCTCATGGTGTGTTCCTGCCCTTATAAGCAGACATACTAGGCATGCCCCTGTCTCTGTTCTCTCCTGTGTGAGGGGGCAATGAGAAGAATGCCATTGGGAAGACAGGAAGCAAATCCTCACCAGACCCTGCATTTTCTGGCACCTTGTTTTTGGACTTCCCAGCTTCCAGACTTGTAAGAAATAAATGCTAGTAGTGTCTGGTTACATACCCAGCCAGAACTGTGTAAGACCAATAACCTGCTTATTACCACTCGCACTTTTTTTTTTTTTTTTTTTAAAGAAAGGCTGGCCTAGAATTCACTTTGTATACGAGGCTGGCCTTAAACTCAGAAATCTGCTGTTGCTGTCTGAGTATTGGGATTATAGGCATGTGTTTTTGCTTACTTTGATTTTGTAAATACAGAACTGGACACAAGTTTAGAAACTTGACTAAATCTACTAGTAATCAAGTGTAGAATTCATTTCCAGGTTTGTGTGATATAAAAGCCTTTACTTTTTATTCCTTTACTAAATCACATTTTGTAATTAACATTATATTTATATGAAAATATATTTTAAAACTTATTGTTTAGAAAAATACTTGTTATTCATAAGTACTTAAAACTTTCAATGATGTTTTATTAATATAAACTAGAAACTCTATCGGTTGAGGAAATAGTTAGTTCATTGACTTGGCATATGTGTAGTCAGACAAAATTTAAAGGTTGATACTATAAGGTGATGGTCAGTGGTTAGTAAAAAAGCAAATGTGGAATCCCAGCACTTGGGAGACAGAAGCAGGCAGATTTCTGAGTTCGAGGCCATCCTGGTTTACAGAGTGAGTTCCAGGACAGCCAGGGCTACACAGAGAAACCCTGTCTTCAAAAAACAAAAAACAAAAAACAAAACAAAACAAAAAAAAGCAAATGTGGTATGGTTGTGTGTCTGTATGTGGTGTTTCCCTTTAAACAGCTGCACTGAGATAAAGCTGATATAGGAGAAATAACATAAATTATGTAGTTTGCTAAGTTTTGCCATCTGGTTATGCCTATGGCAAACTACCACTACAATTGTGACGGTGAGTGTATTTACCATCTCCTAAAACTTTCCTGGTGTCTCTTTAAAATCCTTCCCTCTGTTCTGCCTCCAACTCAAGCAGCTGCTGATGTGTTGTTCTCTGATACTACAGTTTTAACAGTGGTCTTGAGGTCATGCCAGTGAACATTCATACAGCTATTTTATCTCTCAGTCTTAGTTTATTTATAAAATGAGGATGCTACTACCACTTGCTCAAACACTATTGAGAAATACTAGAGAGAGTGTACACTAAAAACTGGCATGGTCCTCATCGTCTAGGAGACTCTCAAGCCCCGGGAGCCAGGATTACCATTTCATGTTTTCCTTTGGTGGTCCAAAGGACACTGAGGGGTTTTGTTTTGTTTTTTGTTTTTTGTTTTTTTTTTCGAGACAGGGTTTCTCTGTGTAGCCCTGGCTGTCCTGGAACTCACTCTGTAAACCAGGCTGGCCTCGAACTCAGAAATCCACCTGCCTCTGCCTCCCAAGACACTGAGGGTTTTAGTGTTCTGCTTAGAGCTCATGTTGTCTTGTGAACCAGCTTTAGTGTTTTTGAAGCAGGATAGACCATGAGTTTGTTTCCACTCTGTCTGAGTAAATAATAAAATCTATAAGCCTGAGGTTATGATCATCATTCACTTTATAAATTTGTTTTAGAAAGTGAACTTTATAAAAAATTCACTAGTTCAATCCAAAAGAAAAGAATACTCTTGGCCAGGCAGTGGTGGCACTCACCTTTAAGCCCAGCACTCCAGAAGCAGAGGCAGCCTGATCTCTGTGAATTCGAGGCCAGCCTGGGCTACAGAGTGAGTTCCAGGACAGCCAGGACTACACACAGAGAAACCCTGTTTTGAAGAGTGTTTATAATTTTAAAATCAGAGAATGTTTATTTAACCTCAGATCTTAGATTTAGAAGCTCTGTGATTTTGGGTAAGTGAGTTTGTTTTTCTGGGTCTTAAATTCTTACTTTCAGTAAGGATGTATCTGTTCTACCTCAGGGTTTTGAAAAGTAGGACTACTGTGTGCTGTGGTTACCATCTAGCAAATGCTAGATGCATTCCTTCCATTTCCAAATTGGTATCTGTGCATTCAGTGAGTTGTTACCTTTGCCTTGTCCCTTCCATGATGCACATGTGCACAGAATTCAGTAGAATGTCTCAGGTGGTTTATCTAAGTCTGGAGATACAGTTTGATGTATGTGATGCTAACAGCATAAAGGGATCTTATTTTTCTTTGTTAATAATGGGAAGGGCCTCTGTCAACTTTGGTACTTAGTGCTCTAGCTTGAGGTACTTTGTGCTGTGGTGAGCAAAGGAAACCAGGGCCGTTTTCTTATCCCTTCTGCGTTTATTTGGATTGGAAGATTGCAAAGGTTTCCTAGTGATTTGCTTGGTTCAGATTTTTCCTCCCGGGTAAGCCTGGTGCATGACCTGCTGAGAGGGAAAACAAAGCGGGGAAAACTGGCAAATTCTCCCTGACAGGCTGTAGGATTTTTGAGTTTGGTGGCAGGTGGAGAGCAGTTGCTTCTTCATTTCACCTTTCCCCCTGGAGCGTGTACACTCCAGCACAAAGGAGCTTTAAGATGGAGGTCTGCATTGTAATTTCCTAGAAATTACTGCTTCTGGTAACTGCTCATTCAGTTTGCACCTCTTTGTGGCAGTGGATGAAACAATGGGAACAATAAAGCCATTTATCTGATAGCTGTAGCCTCAATGGGATGTTTGTTTTAATAATGGTATAATTTGCAGGGCTCATAAATTGTGATTTTATTCTCATGGAAATAACTGCCTGGTGGTATTTGGATTCTCTGGTCTCCTGTTGTGGATAATTTCACTAACATTCTAGCTGACAATTCCCTTTATTCCAGATTGTTCAGGCTGGTTGGGTAATTAGCCCAAAGCAGAGCCAATTTTCTTTACTTTGGGGCTGGCAGGTGGTTACTAGGTACCTAGAGGATCTTCTGAAGAGGGAAAAGGTTTGGCTTAGCCATTCAAGGCAGGTTGATTTTGATTATCTGATTAAAATTAAGCACCCGCTATACTAAGCCAGTGTATCTGATGGAAATTAAAAGTTTAAATCACCTAAATATTTGTTTTCCATAATTCCAAGCAATCTATTTTTGTATTTAGAATATTGTGCTTTAAATTTTCAGCTGTGTACTTTGGCTGGGAAAATTCACATAAGGAAAGAGAAGATTATAGCTACCATGTGCTAGACATTGCCCGGGGTGGTTCACATGTATTACCTTCACATATATTATCTCTAAATTTTAATGAGAATCTTGAGAGGTAGTAGGTATTGTTTTCATTTTACCTATGCGCAAAAACCTTAAGGAGGAGAAGAGAAACTTAGATCAGAGAAGTAACTGAACTAAGGTATCCCAGACAATTGGTGACAAGCTATTTACCAAATTTAACATTCGTGCTAGATTTTCAGTTATGGTATGACATGCCTAAAGATATATTTAGGTTTCTAATAGACTTTTTTTTTCTTTTTTTCTTTTTTTCTTTTTCTTTTCTTTTTCTGTTTCTTTTTTTTTGAGACAGGCTTTCTCTGGGTAGCTCTAGCTGTCCTGGAACTCACTCTATAGACCAGGCTGGCCTTGACTCAGAAATCTGCCTGCCTCTGCCTCCCAAGTGCTGGGATCAAAGGCTTGCGCCACCACTGCCTGGCTCTTTTAAGGAATTCTTAAACAACAACAACAACAACAACAACCAAAACCAAAAAACAAAACAAGAAAAACACACAAAAGTCTTCAAAACTCTGAGTTAAGAAATCTGTTTTAAACATCTTGACTCTGCTTAGTAGGCAATTTTTATTATATTTTTAAATTTTACATATATGTGTATGTCCATTAGTGTTTGTATGTGTATCACATGTGTGCAGGTGTCTGGAAAAGGGCCTCATATCTCCTGGAATTGAGTTATAGGCAGTTTTGAGCCATCTAGTATGAGTGATGGGAACTGAACCTGGGTCGTCTGGAAGAATGGCAAAAAAATTATTCTTTCCATCTCTTCAGCCTCTATTAGGTAGTTTTTGATAAGCCTCTTATCTGTTGTTGGGAAACAAAATATTAATGCTTGAGTAAACCTTATATTATTCATCTGCAAAGTAAGGATAATACTCACTCTACAGTAATAATATGGTAATTGTGTTATTTGTATAACATAAGGGTTCAGTAAATGTTGGCTCCCATCCTTCTTGACTCACTATTCCAAGTGATGCTATGGTAGTTTTCGCTTTAAGAAATGGATTTCTTTAACAGGTGGTGGTGGCACACACCTTTGATTCCTTCATTCCAGAGGCAAAGGTATGTGGATCTGTTGAGTTCCAGGCCAGCCTGGTCTACAGAGTGATTTCTAGGACAGGCAGGGCTACACAGAGAAACTGTGTCTTGAGAAACCAAACCAAACCAACAACAACAACAACAACAACAAAAGAAATGTGTGTTCTCTAGTGCTATTATCTTTGCATGTTGATACCATTAAACTAGTAATAGTTCATTTTCTCTAGGTGCTTACTTCTGTAGTTAGTTAATTTGTTTAAGGGGAATTTAGAATCTGGTTCACCATCTACTTCCTTGGTCAAGAGACTGTGTGGAAAGGGGAATGGTTTGTGATGACAAGAACGTGGTTGAAATTTTGGCTTTGTTACTTTCTTCGGGTTTCTTGGGACAACTGACTCTGAAACTTGGGATGGGGATAATAGTAGTTGACTTCTACAGATTGTACAGATCAAAGGAAGTAACAGGTATGAAAATGCCTTTTAAGTTGAAAAACGCTAGGTAATTTAGAATTATTTTATAACTTGTACTTTGATTAGGTGTTTAGTGAAAATTCACTATCAGCTACCTAAGAGGAATATTAAAAGTTTCACTTGAACTATGTAAAGGAGACATTTTGATAAATTATTGTAGTTCCTAGGAATCATTGAAGAAGTCAGAATGAGGTTCTGAGTGGAGAAGGTACTGTGTGAATGTAACTGTGGTGAAAGGGAGTGGAGCAGAGTAGGGTGGGGTACATGGCACTTAGGCAAAGAGGACTTGTAAGATAGGACTTGGATCCTGGTATAACCTTCATCCATGGAATCAGGGAGGAAGAGGTTCCCTGTTGAGAAAAACATCAGACACTGGGTAATGTATGCAGTGTTGGTTGTAGACAGGGATGAGTTAGCAGCTAGTGTGTCTAAATGAGGACACTCAATTTGAAACCTCACTTTTAAGTCCTTTAGACTTACGCTCAGAAGTTAACAGTTATTACACACGAATCCAGTGGTGTCCCCAGGTGAGACATATTGGCATATTTACGTAAAAAGAGGTGCAGGTGGTTGGCAAATGGGGCATCTGTTTTCAAAGATTAGAAAGCTTAATTTTATGCAGTCATATCCAGGGTGTTGCTTCCTAAAAATTGATTCTGTTTACAGTGTTTTGGCAATGCCGACGACACTTTTCCTTAGTGGGATATCAACCCAGATTTTCATCGCGTTTAATTATTGATGTATCTCCATGCTCTAATCTATTGGTTAAGGATTTTCCTGTACGAAGAGGCTTCTGGCTCTGGACTTTGTTGCATATCTTTTCCAGCAATGTCATTTTTTTTTCTTTATTAGATGTGACTGCATTTTGTTGTGGGTTATTGCTTTCTCTATTGAGTATTAGGAATAACAGTTGACTTCCAGGGCAGTTTACAAGCCTACGTTATATCTGATTTCTGAGATAGCACTTTTAGATATCTTCCTTCTACTCATTGTCTTTATGCTCACTGTTTAGTGATTAAGGAAGTGAGTTTTACCAGGCCCCATCTGAATGAACGTGAGTTACTTGTTGTAATAACTTCATGTGTAACAGTGTTTATATAGTTCTTTCTTTATATGAATTTTTATGTTACATAATTTTACTTATACCTATGGTTTATAGCATTTGGGACTATGCTATGTTGAGACTGAAGAATCTCTGTGAAGGCAGTCTGGGCCATGTATTGAGGTCTAGGCAAGCCTGGGGTACAGAGTGAGATAAGATCCTATCTCAAAACGACAACAAAAACCACCCTTCCCCCAAAGAAAGATTTTCATTTTATTAACTTGTTTCTTCAAACAGGGCCAAGTTTTTTTCTTTCTTATTTTTATATTTATTGTATTCAGCAACAAGCCAAAGATGATTATAATCATGCTGGCTAACACTGTGCTGTCTGCCAGGCATCGTGCCATATAAAATATTTGTCTTAATCCTTATTATTCAAATTTTATAGAATCCTGAGTTTCTGAGAAAGGAAGTAGTCTACATAGTCTTACAGTTAATGAAGGTATGTAGCAATCTGACTTCAGAGCCTACTACTTTTCTTTTTTCTTTTTTTTAGATTTATTTATTTATTTTATGTATATGAGTACACTGTCACTGTCTTCAGACACACAGAAGAGGACATCAAATCCCATTACAGATGATTGTGAGCCACCATGTGGTTGCTGGGAATTGAACTCAGGACCTTTGGAAGAGCAACCAGTGCTCTTAATCTCTGAGCCATCTCTCCAGCCCCAATTATATTTTTCTAAGAAACAATTTTTTTGTTTTTTGTTTTTGTTTTTGTTTTTGTTTTTTTCAAGAGTGAGGCATGTGTGGTGGGAACCAAACTTGGGCTCTCTGCAAGAGCTCTTAACCACTGGACTGTTTCTCTAGCCTCCAAGCTTGTTTTTTAAATTGGCATTAAAATAATAGAACTTTTATCTTTTAGTTTATGATAATGTTTTGAAACAATTTGTTTTATGGCTCTGGCAGGCTTAGAAGTCACATATAGGCCAAGATAGCCTCAAACTTGTGGCAGTTCTCCTGCCTCTTTCTGTCTTCCAAGTATTAGGATAAAAGGCATGTGCCACCATTCTTAGACTTAGAAGCTTTCTAATCCTATGAAGAATTTTGTAAACTTTGGAATTTCATAGAGCTGGAAGACATTATCATTGATTTACTGCTCTTATCCTACAGATAAGAAACAGAAATCTGGACAAGTATCAATATGTTCAGGGACATACAGTTTAAAAATGAAGAACCTCAGATTAGAATCTAGGTTTTCTTATATTTACCATAATTTTGCCTTTGGAAATTATTTGCTTCCTTTGGTGATGTCAAAGATAGCTAATGCCCCAAGGTGTTATCACCTCAGGCTTTGCATCTTCTGTCCTGCAAATATATATCATATCCCCCTTTTAAAAAATATTATTTATTTTATGTATATGAGTACACTGTAGCTATTGTCAGACACACCAGAAGAAGGCATCAGATCCCATTACAGGTAGTTGTGAGCCAGCACATGGTTGATGGGAATTGAACTCAGGACTTCTGGAAGAGCAGTCAGTGCTCTTAACCACTGAGCCATCTTTCTAGCCCCCCTTTCTTTTAAACAAGAAAATTTGTGAGCTTTAATTACAACAGCTCAATAGAATCAAACAGATCAAGGGCTAATTTCATGAAGAGCCATCTTCCTAATTCCTGAGTAGAAGCCAGTTGTACTGATTTAACTTCTAGGCACTTTCACATCTGAATATAGTCATATCAGAGAGCCTAGCTACTTGCTGTCCGGGCAGGCTTGTTCTGCACATGACTTTTTTGCATATGACTATAGTGCAAAATATTTGAAAATTCTAAGCTCTTATTTTAGTTTGTGCTTGTTGCATTCAGGCGATCCCTCACCTAAGACTATCAGCAGTTCTTGTTCCTGTTTGCAGATTTGTGTATCACTAAGGAATCTGTTTATCACAAGATATTGTAAACGTTAGTTTTTTTGTTTTAATTTTGAGTTAGGGCCTCATCTGTAGAACTAGCTGGCTCAGGACTTTCTGTGTAGATCAGACTGGCCTATAATTTACAGAGGTCTGCCTTCCAAGTGCTTGAATTAAAGGCATGCATTACCATGCCCAGAGCTTTGAATCTTTTTAAAAAAAAAAATGTATGCACAGGTCACAGGTGCCTGTGGAAGCCAGAAGAGGGTGTCTTCTGATCCCCTGGAGCTGTAGTTGTAGGTGGTTGTGAGCCATCTGGAGTGGGTGCTGGGAACCAACAGGCACAGTTAACTGCTGAACCATCTCTCTAGCCCCAAATTTCCGAATCTTGAATACTTGGCTACATGAATGCACCTCCTTAATCGTGACGGCACTATGAATTAGTTAGTGGATTTTTAGGGCTCTGAAATATGTGTTGGATATTCTTCTTACAGATTTTAAATTTAAATTCTCTCTCTCTGTGTATATATGCATGTGTGTATATATGTATGTCTGGGCATGATGTGTGTGTTGGGGGCAGGCATGCCATGGTATGCCTTGGGGGGCAGAGGACAACTTTACAGAGTTAGTTCTTTAGTCCCATCTTTTCCTGGGTTCTGAAGACTCGAATTCAGTTTACCAGGCTTGTTCAGTAAGCACCTTTACCTCCTGAGCCATCTTACTAGCCCTCTTTGCAGATTTTATAAGTACTGATTCAGATTACCTGCTGAAACAGAGACCCAAACAGTTAGTGGCTAAGAGAGTGTAGACATTTATCTTTTATGTAACACTCAGAAGTAAGGTGACTATTGCCAACATAGTCAAAGGTTCTGCTCCTTGAAATCATCCAGGGGAACCTCCATCTTTCTTTCCCATTGCTTTTATTTGCATCTTCACAGACAGCTTATTAACACATGCACCTTCTAGTCTCTGGGAAGGAAAAAGAAAGAGAGGGGTGTGTATAGTTCTCTAAGGAAAGGGAGTGGAGAGCTGATAGTGTAGCTCCTTGTTAGAATATGTGGTTAACATCCATTAGGATCTGGGTTCAGTTTCCAGGACCTCTTCCTCCTAGTAAGCCAGAAGTTATATTCAGGTTTTCTGGCATTTCATTCATTCATTAATTATATTTAGAACTGTGACATACCTAGTTGTAAATACTACTGGGGAACATAGTTTCTGGCAAAGTTGTTTGTGCCCAGTTAAATCTTGGCAGAGAGTGGGGTGGGGGAGGAAAAATGGATACTATTAGTAGTCTTCCTGAGTCATTGCTAGCAGGCAATGATTTTATAACCTTCTTCCTTCCATTATTTTAATTAATTCACACCAGAATCTTTGACGTAGATGTAGTAACCATTTTGTCAACTGAGAAACTGGATTTGAAGTATGAAATGACTGGTTTAAAGTCACAAGGATATCTTAAAACTAAACTTGGTCTTTTATTCTCCAAACCTTCTCTTCATGTTTCTTACCTCAGTGAGACGGGACTTTCTCACCCAGGCCAAGAGTTTTGTTGTCTTTCTGTCCTCCATAACTAAGCTGGGCAGGTATCCTCACCCCAGCATTTTTTAGATGGGTGCCCTTCTCCATCCCCACAGCTGTTGCTTTAGCTCAGCCTTTAGCATCTCTGTCTGGACAGCAGCTTTCATTGCCCCCAGTGCTGCCAAGCCTGCGCCTCAGCCCAAGCCTGCGCCTCAGCCCAAGCCTGCGCCTCAGCCCAAGCCTGTGCCTCAGCCCAAGCCTGCCAACTCATCTGCAGTCCCTGCTACTCACTGTTTACTCTTCCCTTACTACACCCTTACTGGCATCTTTGTTTCTGTTCAAATGGCTCCTGGTCCTCTCTATTTGGCCTTACTTCCTCAGTGAAGCTGTTGCTCTCTTTTCCAGGTAAGGTTTGCTGTTTCTCTTCATGCTTCTGTGTTGATGTTTCCATTGGTAATGCTCGGGATGCTGTATTGTTAGTATGTCTCCCTTTAATCATCAGCAGTCAGTCCTCTGATAGAGTGGCTACTCAATAACTGCCTAAATGGAATGTGACAGACTGGTACTTGAAGCCTAATCCTGAGTTTTTCTTATCATAATGACTCATTCCGTGTTAACTATGTACATATCTCTCAAGAGTTTTTCCAAAACCAAATTTGGGCATCTGATCTTTCAGGAGCTTTTTTCCTTTGGCAGGCAAGAAGATGCTTGAAAATGGCTTTTTGAACCAATAGGCATTTTTGTGGTATCACTAATCTTCTTGTTGTGTATTTAGGTTTAACATGAATAGTTTTATCAATACCTGTAAAAGTTCATCTCTTTGAAAAGTCAGATTTTGAACTTAGGATAATCAAACTATAGGGAAATTATTTTTTCTGATTTTTATTTGAGGAATGTATTTTATTTGGCTCTTTACTCATATGCTACTATGATTTGCTTATAATTTAGAATATGAAGAACTGTTCAGGCCGGGCGGTGGTGGCGCATGCCTTTAATCCCAGCACTTGGGAGGCAAAGACAGGTGGACTTCTGAGTTTTGAGGCCAGCCTGGTCTACAGAGTGAGTTCCAGGACAGCCAGGGCTACACAGAGAAACCCTGTCTAAAAAAAAACAGAACTGTTCTTTGTTTGGTTTTATTTTCACATTTACTTTAAGAGACAAACTTTATTTTAAATTTTTGGGGAAAAGTAGGCAAATTATAAAAAACAAAAGGCATCCCCTTGAAGATGGTTTTATTTTTAAGGTCGTTACATGAAAATGAAGAGCAAGATAATTTCTGTTTACAGTAGGCACTAAATAGGGAAAGATGGTGCACATCTCAGTGATGAGTATAAATTTAGTCTAGATATTATAATTTTTGATCACCGAAGCTCACTTACAGTGGGTTTAAGCCATCTGTTTTGGTGTTAATCCTTTAAAACCCAGTTGGTGGAAGTTAATGTGATAAAAGGTAATAAAGCTTGAAATACAGCAGTCATTTGGTCTGGTTTACATTTCAACTAATTACATGCAAAGTAAAGTGTCTTTGGGAAAAAGGAAAGGGAGGAATTAATGCCGCAGTCAACTATTTTGATCGCAGCTTGAGCCCTGCACACCTGTCACTGGCTTGTGGAAGTTTTCCTCCATAATTAAGAGCTCCTCGCTCATGTTATTACTTAATTGGATGCCACAGGAGCATGGTGAAACAGCGGAATCCTCTTAATTGCATACCAGCTTTTAAAACAAATCACCAATGTTTAATGTGGTATTGTTTTTATAAGCCTTCTCGGGGAGCTGTTTTGATTGTTTCAGGTCCAAACGAAAATGTAGTCTCTGCTTTGGAGCATTGAGAATAACTGCTGTTTATAAAGTAGACTCAAACAAATTTCTGAAACTTCTTTCCTTAAAGAGTAAGGACTGTGGCCGGGCAGTGGTGATGCACGCCTTTAGTCCCAGCACTTGGGAGGCAGAGGCAGGTGGATTTCTGAGTTCGAGGCCAGCCTGGTCTACAGACTGAGTTCCAGGACAGCCAGGGCTACACAGAGAAACCCTGTCTCGAAAAACCAAAAAAAAGAAAAAAAAAAAAAAGAAAAAAAAAGAGTATGGAATGTAGTAACTAACATTTGCACAATGCTTTACAGTTTGGCCAGCTGCTTCCTTTGTTTAATTCTTATTGTAGTTCTAAGAAGGGTATTATAACCATGCTCTCCATTTTACAGGTGAGGAAACTTCAGGGTAGAAAAGTGATGTTCTGTCAGCTTGACAGCGTCATCTGGGAAGAGGAACCTGGGTTGAGAAAATGCCTCCATCAGAGTAGTCTGTAGGCAAGCTTATGGGACATTTTTTTTTTTTTTTATTGATTCATGCGGGAGGGCCCAGCCATGGGAATAGTACCACCTGGTCCTGGTCATATAAGAAAGAAGGTTGAGATATAGTCATGGAGAGCAAGCCAGTAAGCAGTAGCACCCCCTGAGGTTCCTGCTTTGAATTCTAACCCTGACTTCTCTCAGTGATGGATTGTAAATTGTAGGCCAAATAAATCTTTTCCTCCCCAAGTTGTTTTTGGTCATGCTATTTATCACAGCAATAGAAGCTGCTAGCGACCTGCACAAAGCCGCACGGTTAGAAAAGCTGACAGAAGGCTGGTGGTGGTGGTGGTGGTGGTGGCGCACGCCTTTAATCCCAGCACTTGGGAGGCAGAGGCAGGTGGATTTCTGAGTTCGAGGCCAGCCTGGTCTACAGAGTGAGTTCCAGGACAGCCAGGGCTACACAGAGAAATCCTGTCTCGAAACAAACAAACAAACAAACAAAAAAAAAAAAGGAAAAGCTGACAGAAGCACAGACTTCATACTGTACCTCCCTTTGGTATATAATTAGGTATACATGTACCCAATTTTGTTAGTAATAAATTTAGTTAATTATAATTGGTATGTTAGAGAAAATAGTTAACAGACTAGCTTTAGCAAAAAGTATCCTAATTTTTTAAAGTTATTAGGTTAGGGATTTAAAAAGTTTCAGGAATTTTATCTATATCTCATTGTGTATGTATGTTTAATGAATACCATTTAATTGTTGAGTATGTGACACTTGCACAGTGGTTTGTCATTCTGTTTTGACTTACTGTTGGTACTCAGATGTTGGTTGAATTGTATAACTTTCTAAAGAAAATCTGTTTATTTTTAAACCATTATAAATTGAAAGGAAGTTGCATCAAATAGTAAATAGAAAGGCTTAGGCGTAGGTTACAGTGAAGTTCCTGGTTATCCTGTACAAGGGCCTGGGTTTAATCCCCAGCACTTGAAGAACAGTGCACAGGGTCCTTTCTATTCTTTTCTAGCCTCTTCCATTGTGACATCATAAACGAAATAAAGTAATATTAAAGCTAGATATATGACACCCGTGAAATATTATTAAATGGACCACAAACTTTACCATTTTCTATGTAATCATATGTATATATGTATTTCTGTGTAGTTTTATTCCTTGTACAGATTGGTGTAGTCACTACCACAATTAAAGATACTGATGTGTTCTATTCCAAAAGGAAACTCTCTTGTACTACATCATTATATTTACGACCATACCTTCCTTCTAACTCCACTCTTTTCTTGTCCTCTGGCAACTGCACAGATAGTCTTTTTCTGTATAATTTTGTCCTTTTGAGAATGACACATAAATAGAATCATGTAGTTTATTATCTTTTGAGACTGACTTTACAAAGCATGATGTTCTTGAGACATTCACCTAGGTTATTGCATGTATCTTTTTTTGTTGTTGTTCATTTTAGGGGTAGGTGTTGCTCGGCATCCAACCAGAGCCTCTTTTCTTAATCCAATAGTAATGTGGTACAGTGCCAGCTGCCTCTAGTCCCTGTTTTGATCCTTTTTGTTACTGAGTAGCATTCCCTCATAAGGATATAGAGGGATGGTGTAGCCATTTACCTGTTGGAGGATATTTGAGTTGATTGTCCTAATTTTTTATTATAAATGAAGCTGCTGTGAACTTTTTTTTTTCTTTTCCAGGGGACAGTGTTTCTCTGTATAGCCCTGGCTGTCCTGGAACTCACTCTGTAGACCAGGCTGGCCTGAAACTCAGAGATCTGCCTGCCTCTGCCTCTCAAGTGCTGGGACTAAAGGCGTGCGCCACCACTGACTGGCCAAGAGTGTTCTTTCCTCGTGGATTGGTATTGACACTTTGGCTATAACTGTGTAGACTTATTTCTGGACTCTAATTCTAGTTCATTGCTTTGCCCTGTCTCTACAGTACCACGCTGTATTATAGTGTAGTAAGTTTGAGGATTAGGAAGTCTGCTTTCTTTCAACTTTATTGTTGTTCTTACTTTTCCTTAATTTGCTTTATTTTTTTCCTGGGGGCGGGGAGTGCACTCCCATGTTGTAAGGACAGCTGAATCCTAAGCCTTCTGCATGGAGATTCAGTGGTGGGTTTTATTGAGATGGTTAGTAAATTCCTGGTACGCAGAAATCAGGGTTTGGGTGCTTTTACCACTTGAAGATGATATTAGAGGTAGCCTGGTGAAATTGCTCAGGGTAGCAGTATAGTCCCTGACCCAGTTGTTCCAAACCTCATCATCAGCTTTTTGGGGACAGGGACTAGTGCTTTGTTTAAGGACAGGGATGAAAGGCAAAAACTGAAGTTGTGTGTCTGTCATCTTGGAAGGGACAGTGTAGGACTTATTTATCTTATTCCTATAGCAGCCTCTCTGCCCAGGCACAGTGTGAAGCTTTGGAAAGATCACAGCCCCGCCATAGTGCTGGTTTCCTTTTGGAGCAGTTAATACTGCATGTCATCGTTCTGCGCCTCCATAACTACATAGCAAATCTAGTCTTAGTATAGTGCTATGATTAAGACTGAGAACTCTGGAGCCCCTTCTTGAATGCTTTCCACAGACTTAGGAGGAATGGTTTTCATTTCCCTCTGTCACGAAGTGAACATTGGGGCTTGGAAGTCATCTACTTTCCTCATTGTTCTTTGTCTTCTGTGTACTTGAGGTAATAAGTGCTTGATGGTTGTGTGTTTGCTGTTTTCTGTTTTAGTCCAAAGAACTGGAGATGTAGCTTCATAGGGATGATGCTTGCCTAGTATATAGAAAGCCCTGAATTCAAATCCCACCACTGCAAATATAGCCAATGACAACTTTTATAAACTAGTTTTTGATCCTGTTCTCAAGTCTACCGACAGTGAATGGTTTAAGAATGGACATGTGAGGGTAGGCATGGTGATCCAATGCCTTTAATCTCAGCACTGAGGAGGCAGACGTAGGGGGAAGCTCTGTGAATTCAAGGCCAGCTTGGTTTGCATAGGGAGTTCTAGGGCTTTACAGTCTGTCTCAAAAAAGAAAAAGAGTGTGTATTTGCCTGAAATGTGACTAAGGAAGCATGAGAAGAATGTTGTTAGCCTTTGATAAGTGTTCTCAGCTCAGAGAGAACATACAAGAAAGTGACTTGTTTTTCTGGTGATATACTTCTACTATTTATTTATTTATTTATTTATCTATCTATCAATGATTAATAGAAGATTTATTTATATAAGAATACAGTAATCCTTGCCAAACTTAGGAGAGGTTAAATGTTTGGTCCAGTTTTACTTTCTGGATAAATCTTTCCCTTTTGTCCATGTGTGTTTTGAAAATATAATACCAGGCTGGGCGTGGTGGTGCACACCTTTGATCCCAGCACTTGGGAGGCAGAGGCAGGCGGATTTCTGAGTTCCAGGCCAGCCTGGTCTACAGAGTAAGTCCAGGACAGCCAGGGCCATACAGAGAAACCCTGTCTCAAAAAAAAAAAAAAAAAAAAGAAAATAAATACCGGAACATGAGGGGCCCAAATGGTGCCACAGCTCCTAAAACTGAGTTCTTAGGAGTGGGTCTGAAATTAGGATAAGTATTTGCAGATTTTGTGTCGGTCCAACAATTTGCATTTGGTGTTTGGGATCATTGTAGTAAAGCAAATACTCCTAGTCCTAAGGTTTTATAGCTGTGATGAGACACCCATGACCAAGACAACTCTTATAAAGGCAAACATTTAATTGGGGCTGGCTTACAGTGTTAGAGGTTCAGTTCATTATCATCATACTCACCCACAGTGATGACTTCCTCCAACAAAGCCACACCCCCAATAGCGCCACTTCCCATGGACCAGTCATATTCAAGCCACCACAGTCATGTTTAAGCTGGGGTCCCTTATACTCAAGTGTTCAACCTGCACCTTTTAGGTCTCTAGAGACATGCCATACTCAGCTGGGTCAGATTGGGTACTGGGGAGAGTGACCCAGGGGCACAGGCATATACTTGGAACCTGACATCTTAGCTCTTGGTGCACATCTGCTCTACTATTTATTTGCTTTAGTTCCATTCAAAATCACTTAATTTTCCAGGATGCAAAATCTCAGCACTTGGAAGCAGAGGCAGACTATCTTTCTGCATTTGAAGTCAGCCTGGTCTACTTCCAGTTCCAGGACAGCTTGGGGTATAGAGTGACATCATCTTTGGGAAAAAAAGGCAAAAAGAAAATTCAACATAGTCGGTTTTAATGGGTATTATGCTATTGCATTGCATGATAAGATTGTGAATGTCTGTCTTTGTGTCTCTCTCCTGTGTTACTATTTTTCTCTTTTTTTTCCTTTCTTTCTTTTTTTTTTTTCTTTTTTTGGTTTTTCGAGACAGGGTTTCTCTGTGTAGCCCTGGCTGTCCTGGAACTCAGTCTGTAGACCAGGCTGGCCTCGAACTCAGAAATCCCTCTGCCTCTGCCTCCAAAGTGCTAGGGTTAAAGGCTTGCGCCACCACTGCTCGGCTATTTATTTCTTGAGACTGGGTCTTGAAGTGTTGCCTAGACTGGCATTAAACTTTCAGACCTTTTGGTTCAGCCTTTTTAGTGTTGGGATTACATGTAAGTGAAGCCTGGCCAGGTAAAACTTGTTATGCATTTGGACTGTTCTCTTTTCTTTGGATATTACCAGCAACACTGTGATAAACATCTTTGGTTGTCATTATGTCATGCATAAGCATTTGGTTCATATGCTTGCTTTATCTTGAGACAGTGTCTGGTCTAGCGCTGGTCCTTGTGTTTCAGCTTCCTTGTGCTAGGATTATGGGTGTGTACCACCTTTCTTGTCCGGCCTATATTTTAGATAGCTTTCTGAGGATGAACAATAAAGACAATAGGAGTCGAATTGTTAAGTTTTTAAGGATGTTGGTACTTAACTGTTGAATTGTTTCCTTAGTTCATTGCATGAACAAACCATTTGCTAAGTGAAAGAATGAGTGTTCTCCAGGAAAATTATACCTGGTTGTACTCTCCAGAGGGGCAAATGCCTGCAACTCCCATACTGCCTTTCACATTTCTTCCTCCAGTGTCCTTTGTCCTCATTTTTTCATAGTTTGGGCTTACTCTGTTGTTACATTCAGACTTTGTTACTTCCTCTAATTTAGGGCAGATCAAATCAAGTTCTTATTCCTGAGGAAAAACAATTTCTTCTCTTTTGGTCATGGTCCACACAAACACCCTTCCTCCATTCACTGGTAGTGTGTCTTCTGATTCATAGTCATTCCTGAAATTACAGAGATTTGAAATATTTGACCAACCTTATAGGTAATATTCAAGATATGGACAGAAAGCAAAGTATAGTTGAAGAAGAAGGAAAATCCAGAATTAGTTTCTGAGAAACCAAATAGAACAGTGGTTCTTAGGATATGAGAAATTGTAACCTTTAGTGTCTTTGGAGTTCTGTTTCTTATCTGTACAACAGACTTTCTTCACCTGATGTAATTGTCCTCTCAGAGGCTTACTGCAGCATAAGCTCACCCTTTCTAGCTCTTTCTGAACTTTGGCTAGCTGGTTCAACTCAGCTGTTCTGGCCCAAACTGCCCTCCAAGCTGACGAAGTTAAACTGGCTTCTTTTGGTTTCTGACCGAGTTGCTCTGCTTAGCCTCACACTAACTCTGGTAATCTATTGTAATGTTCTGGCTCCTTCTCATTCTCTGGCTTGTTTTACCTTCACCTGTAACCTATCTGCCTCTAAACTTCACAAGCTGAACTGCCATGAACTCAACTCCTTTGCATTGCCTCTCAACTGACTCCCACTGACAGCACCAAACTCACCTCTACCAGCTGAGCTGACTGAACTGACTGACTTGAGAATGACTCTCCCTCACTGTACTGCTCTCTCTCTTTTTAAAATTTCTCTTTATTTCATGTACATCGGTGTTTTACATGGATATATGTCTGTGTGAGGGAGTCAGATCCCTGGAACTGGAGTTACAGACAGTTGTGAGATGCCATATTTGTGCTAGTAGTTGAACCTGGGTCCTCTGGAAGAGCAGCCAGTGTACTCAACCACTGAACCATCTCTCTGAAAGCTCCTTGCACTGCTCTTTTAAGTCTCCCCTTTCCTCTGGTGTTCTCTTAAGGGCTAGGCATATCCTATCTCTGACTCATTCTGTCAAATCTTTCTCTGATTTGTCCCTTTTTTGCCCCCTCAATTAGACATCACTTTCAAACATGGCTGTTTCCTTCTATAAACTAACCATGCCTACATTGTTTGGGATTAAAAGTGTGTACTAAGGGCTTGCCTATATTCCAGCCAGAGGGATTAAAGGTGTGTGGTGTGTCTACATTCCAGCCTGATCTTTGAATGTCTTTGAATGTGATCCCTTGCCAGAGAAGCTATGTTGCTGGAATTAAAATTCCTCTACAACAGGCCCACAATAACACCTTAGCACATAAGCCTAGGTAGGTATAAACAACTTGTGAAATATCACATTCTTACTGAATGATTGCTGTGCAAAGATTGTATATGTTCAAATAAGAATTTCCTTTGGAATGTTTAAAAGTTTACCTTGCAAGAGGCTCTTTATGATTTGAACTCTGCCTGTCTCGTTAGCCTCAAAAATCTTTCTTACGTGTTGTTTCAGCCCAGGTAAAGTACTCATCATTTATTGTCCTGGTCATACCTTCCCAACCTCCACCCCATCAACCCTGTGTGTGTGTACACATATATATTTAATTTTACTATTTATGTATTTTAGTTTATTTTCCGTATATAACTTGTAACCTCTCCCTCTACCTTTTCTTTTTTTTTAATTTAAAATTCATATAATGTATTCTGATCAGTTTCCTTTCCCCCATCTCATCCTAGATCCTCCCCACCCCATCCAATTCTATACCTTTTTCTCTCTCTTAGAAAACAAACAGGCAAATAAAAAATGCAAACCAGAATTTAAAAAAAAATAATAGCAAGAATGAAAAAGCACAAGAAACACACACATAGACACAATAGACAAATCAAACCCCATAAAAACACAAAATCAGAAACCATAATATGTAAACAAAAGACTAATAAGACAAAAATGCCCAAACAAAACAATATGAGGCCAAAAATATACAAAAACACCATTGAGTTTGTTTTGTGTTGACAATCTGTTGCTGGGCATGTGGTCCACTCTGTAAGTTTGGTTATATACACAATGAGATTCCATAGGAGAAAACGGATTTTCCCTTTGCAAGCAATCATCAATTGGTGATAGCTTCTTGATTAGGGCTAGGAGATTCTGTCCAGTTTCCCATCTCAGTGCTGGGACCCAGGCTGGCTCGAACCTATTCAGACCTTGTACATGCTGTCATGATCTCTGTGTGTTCATATTTGCATTAGTTCTTTTGTGTCTGGACAACAATGTTTCCTCAATGTTTCTGAGGGGAGTCATCCATCCCCTCAGAGTTTTATAATCTTTCTGATTCCTCATCTGTATAGCTCCCTGAGCCCAGAGTCCAGGTCTGGTTCCTATATTTTTAACCATCCCATTTCTCTCTTTGGGATACTGTGGTGGTTTGAATAGGAATGGCCCCCATAGACTCATGTGTTTGAATGCTTGGCCCATAGGAAGTGGCACTATTAGGAGGTGCGGCCTTGTTGGAGGAAGTGTGTCACTATGGGAGTGTGCTTTGAGGTCTCCTATGCTGAAGCTACACTCATTGTGGTGCAGTCTCCTGCTGCCTTTGGATCAAGATGTAGAGCTCTCAGCTCCTTCTCCAGCACCATGTCTATCTGTATACTGCTATGCTTCTCACCATGATGGCACTGGACTAAACCTCTGAAACGGTAAGCCGCCCCAATTAAATGTTCTCTTTTAAAGAGTTAGCCGGGCGGTGGTGCCTTTAATCCCAGCACTTGGGAGGCAGAGGCAGGCGGATTTCTGAGTTCGAGACCAGCCTGGTCTACAGAGTGAGTTCCAGGACAGCCAGGACTATACAGAGAAACCATGTCCTGGAAAAAAAAAAGAAAGGAAGGAAGGGAGGGAGGGAGGGAGGGAGGGAGGGAGGGAGGGAGGGAGGAAGGAAAGAAAGAAAGAAAGAAAGAAAGAAAGAAAGAAAGAAAGAAAGAAAGAAAGAAAGAGTTGACATAGTCATGGCCATAGCAGTGGAAACCCTAAGACAGATACCTTTCCACCCTTTCTTCAACTTCTAGCCTCTGTATGACTTATGATATCTTTACTTATTCAGTCATTCACCCATTATGTCCCTCAATGGATACTTACTGAGCACATGTGCAAGATTTCATGATAAGTATTACATGAGGAGGGCGACTGTAGATTACATTTTGAGCAGGCTCGAGGGTGCAGTTTGTAATCCTAAAGCTCTACTCAAGAGGCTCACAATGATTGTGAGCTTGAGGCCAACTTCAGATACATAGTGAGTTGTCTCCCAGCCTGGATTATGTGGCCAAATCTTAGTGTGTGTGTGCATATATATATATATATGTGTGTGTGTGTGTGTGTGTGTGTGTGTGTATGTATTTGCATGTGTGTGTATATATGTATTTATATGTATAAACAAATAAGCAAACAAATATATATGTATATAAAAGTACATATATATTTATGTGTAACTATAAGTACATATGTATATATTTATTTGTGACTTAATGTGAAGTATGTTATGATAATAGCAACAACAATTAACAATTAATGACTGACTATTATTTGTGAGGCAGTGCTCTAAGTCCTTTATCTGAATTAGTTTATTTCATCCTTAAAATAAGATTTTTTAAAAAGATTTATTTATTTTTATTTATATGAGTATACTGTAGCTGTCTTCAGACACATACACATCAGAAGAGTGCATTATAGATGGTTGTGAGCCACCATGTGGTTGTTGGGAATTGAACTCAGGACCTCTAGGAAGAGCAGTCAGTGCTCTTAATCGCTGAGCCATCTCTCCAACCCCAAGATTTTTTTTCTTTTCTTCTCTTCTCTTTTCTTTTCTCTTTTTTTTGAGACATGGTTTCTCTGTGTAGCCCTGGCTGTCCTGGAACTCACTCTGTAGACCAGGCTGGCCTCGAACTCAGAAATCCACCTGCCTCTGCCTCCCAAGTGCTGGGATTAAAGACATGCGCCACCACTGCCCAGCTAAGATTTTTTTTTTTTAATGGTAGAGTTTTACTATGTAGTCCTAGCTGACCTACACTTGCTATGTAGACCAGGCTGGCCTGGAACTTGGAAAAATCTGTCTGTCTCTGCCTCCTGAGTGCTGGGGCTAAAGGGGTGGGATACTATATTGGACTAAAATAAAATTTTAACCTTTAAATTTAAGGTACATGATTTATAATACAAGACATATTTGGATAGAAAGGAAATATTAAAGTAGTTATCATTTATTAAATTCCTGTAGGAACCAGACACATCTATAGCTGCTTTATGTATATTTTCTCTCATCCTTCCACAGCTCTGCAAGGTTAGGTATTATTATTTTATATTTGAGGAAATACAGTTTAAAGAAGAAAAAAAAATCTGCCCCAAATTCACACACATTTGTGAAAGATTGAGTTAGAATTTACTTGGTTGACTGGCTGAACTGGAAATTAAACTTGTGACTTCTGGAGTGTTGGGCAAGTATTTTACTTCTGAACTATGTGCCTATTTATTTATTTATTTGATTTATTTTCATTGATTGATTGATTGACAGGGTCTTGTTATGTAGCCTTGGTTCACAGGATTTTCTGCTTTAGCCTCCTGAGTGCCAGGATTATAGGCATGTGCCACTATACCCAATGTTGGAATGGAAGCCAGTTTTAGCTTTACCTTTTAGGTTTTTGTTGATATAAGGCTAGGAGGATAGAGATAAGCAAACTTTGTAAGCCAAAGAACTATGCTAGATAGGCCAGCTACTGCCTTTCATAGAAGAGATAGTGAAAGTGAGATCCATGTATTTAAAAATATGAGGTCCATCCTTACATTTACCTGTATGTCCCTTCCTTTCTAGGACAGACTAAGAAATCTTCTATTAGTGTGGACATATAAGGGCTTCCGGATTCATACTGTTGCAGTTGATGGCACATGGCAGTTCTGAATGCTTCAACCATGTGCTTAATTGGAACTTCATTCATGGCAGCTGTACCATGTAGCCAGATTGGATTTAAAATCAGCATGTTCATATTATTTAAAAAAAAAAAAAAAAAACCAAAAGACAAAAACCCTAATTAAAAAATGTCAATTTGCAACCTGATGTTGCCATGTTAGAATTTTACCCAATAAAGAATAGGAAATGTTTCATTAAATGCCAGTTAAGTTGTTTACACTTGCTGTACACAGCACAGATGTGCTCATCTGGATGGATTGCTTTTCTAAAATTGGGTTCTGTGGAAGGAGGAAAAGTGAGCTGTTTCGGTTAGGAATTTGGAATGGCTGTTGAACAAAGGAGTACAGTTAAATTTTTAGTTTATGGAACTGACTTTAGCAGTTGGTTTTATAGTTGTGTTTTCTAATTAAATGGTGGTATTATAGCTTTGGGAGGCATAGACTAACAGAGAAAGACTCATCTAAAATAGGCTGTGTTGAAAACTGTATCAGATGGGCCCTGTCTCATAAACTTTTTTTTTTAAAGCAACTTCCTGATTGAACTACCTACTTACTGTCTCACTTCTCCAGGGTATGTCTTCTTTATTGCTTTTCTCTGAGCTTTCTTAAATACAAATTTTACCCTTCTTCCATGCTTAAAATTTGCTTTAAATTTTCTGGGAATTCTTTTGTGGTTAAGAGCCCACACTGCAGAGGACCTGAGTTGGATTCCTAACACCCATATCAGGTGGCTCTTGACAGTCTATATGATGCAAGGGGGAATCCAATATTTCTGGCCTTGACAGATACCTGCGTATGTGTTTATGCTTATACACAGGTACACATACATAGTTAAAAATAATAAAAGAAATCTTAGCAGAAAAATAAATGAAGAGTGGTATTTCTTCTTGCTGCATTTGTAGGTTACTCTTTTTTGGGAGTAGGGTATCAGAGTATAATAAAAAAACTCATTTCTCAATCTTCATTGTTTATACTATAACCTTATCTTTGATTTAGAAAGAAACGGGGATTTATAAATTTTCTGTTATTATTATTAGAATATTAAAACTGATGGAAAAATTAGTGAGTTAGGAATTTTTTTTTGGTGGGGGGCTGCTGGGCATGTTGGTACAAATGTTTAATTCCAACAATCAGGAGTCAGAGACAGGTGGATCTCTGAGTTTGAGGTCAGCCTGTTCTACATAGTGAGTTCCAGGACAAACAGAGAGAGCTACATAGTGAAACCTTTTCTCTTTTTGATGACTAATAATGGGTATTATTAATGAATAATATGCAGTACTTTTACTTTAATTAAAAAATTTCGTGTGTGTGTGTGTGCGTGTGCAGGAGAGTATGCACATGGAGATCTTAGAGGACAGCTTTTAGGAGTTGATTCTCTCCTTCCACCATTGCATGTTCCCACACCCAATAAATAAATATAGTACAGATTTCTAAAAACTTGTTCTAAGCAAAGGAAACAGAAAGTGCCTGCTGGTATCAGATTCTATACATTACATTACATAATATACATATGTATGTTATAGTTTCAGCTTAAAGTCCATAATCAGATGATTGTCTTTTAGGGAGTGAGTTTTTAAACTCCTTTTTTCCTTTTTCCTTTTCTTCCTTCCTTCCTTCCTTCCTTCCTTCCTCCCTCCCTCCCTCCCTTCCTTCCTTCCTTCCTTTCTTTCTTTTTTCTTTTGATAGATCAGAGCCATTTAACCCATTCTTTGGGGATGAACACCCTGGTAAATAGTGCTGACCATTCATTTTAAACACCCCCTAGTTTGTATCTGATGGCCTGGAGTCTTTCTTCTGTAATCAGTGCTTGTTTGTTACCTTATATCACCAGCTAGAGAACTCTTGCTTGTACTGTAGCTTCTTGCAAAGTTAGAATACTGTTGCCTTTTCTAGTCTTTCACTCTGTGTTAATTATGGCTTTAAAGGAATGATCACCCAAATGTGAATGTGTTTGAGAGAGAATAGAGGAGAGGCTCTACAACTGATGATAAAGGTGGTTTTATGTAGCAACCATCTGTAGGTGTGAGACAGGATGTTGTTTGTTTTTGTAAAGAAGTGGGGAATCCTTTGCTCAGAGTAAACATGAAAACTCCTTAGGAATTCAAAATAACTAACTACCAGCAAAGGGACTGTAGCAGTTACATCTGGTAGTATTGGAGGCAATATTGAAATTGAACTGATGGAAGCAGGAGTCTTGATAGGGCTGGCAGAGGGGTGTGTGTGTGTGTGTGTTCCTGTCACACTGATCAAGAACTGTCTTTTGTTTGTTTGTTTTTTGTTTTTTGTTTTTGTTTTTTCGAGACAGGGTTTGTCTGTGTAGCCCTGGCTGTCCTGGAACTCACTCTGTAGACCAGGCTGGCCTCAAACTCAGAAATCCGCCTGCCTCTGCCTCCCAAGTGCTGAGATTAAAGGTGTGCGCCACCACTGCCCGGCAAGAACTGTCTTTAGTTTACTGTTTTTCTTTATTTTTAAGTGAATTGACTCTGAGTTCCAAAGGCAGATAATGTAGCAATAGCTTAATTTATACATGTAAGTTTCTTTTATAAAAATAGTCTTCATATTTCAACAGTGTTTGTAATCTGCTACATCAAGTATACAGTGTGTCTTCTTCAAATGTGACTATCTCTAGTTCCAAGCTTAAGTTAACAAGACTGGGCCAGGTAGTTATCCTGGCCAATTTCTGTTTTATGATGTAGTAAAGAACTTGAACTTTGAAGTGCCAGCAACTGAGATTGAATTCAATTTCTGTTACTAGCTATGTGATCTTGAGCTAGACACTTGACCTTTCTAGGCTTAGACTTTTCATTTGTAAAAGATTATAGGATTATGATCATAGTTGAGTAGGATAAGGCACTTGCTCATGGAAAGCACTCAGTAAATGTTAACTGCTATCATTGTACCTCTTGTCATATTACTGTGGATGGCCAGTTCATTTATTTATTTATAAGTTCTCATACAAATGACAAGATTTACCATCTTAATTATTTTTTATTTTATGTGTGTTTTGTCTGTATGTGTCTCTGTGCACCATGCACATGCAGTGCCTGTGGAGGCTAGAAGACAGCATCAGATCTGTGGGAACTGGAATTGAAGATGATTGTTATGCACCATATGAACTGAACCCTGGTCTTCAATTCACTGGGAATTGAACCCTGGTCTTCTGCAAGAGCGATAAGTGCTCTTAACTGCTGAACCATTTCTACAGCCCCTTAAATATTATTTTTAAATTAATAGCAATCAAATTGACTTTAATAAGATTCTATTAATTTTAACACAATAAATAGTTGCCACATCCAGCATAGCTTCAGGGATGAACCCAATTGGGGTGACAGGGGGATGAAGAATAGGCAAATATACCAACAGAAAGCTGGCATCAGGTGGTCTGGATTCTGCAGGAGAAATTACAACCCTCCTAGAAGCTCA
>JADRCD010211941.1:32520-40020 GCA_019843815.1 Montemys delectorum | reverse complement strand
TAGCTATACCTTTTCTGATACTTACTGTGTAGCCCCATCTGAACTTAAATTCAAAGCAGTTCTCTTGCTTTAGTTTACTGAGTACTAGGATTATGAATGTGGCTTTGCACATTTTTCTCTTGATTTATGCCTGGGTCATTTCAGAGTGGTTTCTAAACAAACATGTTAATGCTAAAATTAAGATTTATTGTAGTATGGACTAAAAAGAAAGATGGTAAATACAAATAAGCAAGAAGAGTTGTAAGGGGTAAGAAGAGCTAAGAGGAAGGAAGTTAGGTATAGGATGTTGTAGATGATGGCCATGATCTTGTAGTTCACTCTGAGTGGAAGGCATTGTAAAGTTTTTTTTGAAAGAATAGAATAACATGCTCTGAATTGAACTTAAAGGGGCCATTTGTTTTCTGTAAAGAGGGATGGGATGGATAGATAGATGGATGAATGGATGGGTGGATGGGTGGATGGGTGATAAATGACAGGAGGTTGAGAGAGGATACTCTCAAAACAATTAAAGAGCAACAATAAAGGCTTGAGTTTGTTATTGGTAAAGTGGTTGAGAAGTGATTAGAATCAGTATATTTTGAAGGCAGAGCTTACAGAATATCCTGATAGATTAGATGAACAAATATGAAATCAGAGTTGCCTGTTTATAAATGGGAAATTTTGGAAGAAGTAGGTTTGCATAGAGGGAGTTAGACATATGGTTTTAAACATACTACCATGTACTTGATGCCAACTTCTCATGTACAGTGGTGATCCTTCTGTAAGGTTATTTAGACTAGTGATGTTGTTGTCATAGTTTCTGTAAATACACTGTTTGCATAATGATGAAATCATCTAATACTACGTTTTTGAATGTGTACTTACTAAGTGATGATATTGTATTACATTTTAAGATAGCTATTAGATGTTCAAAAGATGTCGGGTAAGCAGCTGGACATTGTGAAATTCAGAAGAGACAAGACAGGAGATACAGACTTGAAGTTAGCTGGCTTCATATTAGTAGTAAAATGTCTGGGGCAGTTAACTTACAAAGAAGAAGTGGTTATTGGTTTATGTTCCCTAGGTTTTCCATTCAAAACCTGTCAGTTCCAAACTCTGGCTTTTCATCTAAGTAGGAATGACGCAATATGAGAAGAGCGTGTGACAGAGTGAACCATTTATATATTGAACTAGGAAGCAGAGTGAGAAAATGCAATCAGGGCTCTACAATCCTCTTTGGAGACACACCCCCAAATTACTTGGAGCCTCTTGTTAGGTTCCATCTCTTCTCCAGTTGTGCTGTGGCTGAGACCAAGCCTTTGGGATATAATCAGTTAAATCAGAGGTAAAGCCATGGATATTATCACCCAGGATATGTTTGTAGATGAAACTGACACAATAACTTAGCCCTGAATATACTGACACTGAAAGTTGAGATCAAAGACAGTGGCCAGTGAGGTAGAAAGGCTGAAAGAAAGAGACATACAAAGAGGCAGGTCGGGGGTGTAGGTGATACCAGCGGTTTTAGTTTAGTTATCAAACCATTTAATTATGGTTTGATTCTGGGTAATTGGAATTGGGTAATATACTTGACTTTTTAAGCCTTAGGGTAGTATTGAAGGGAAGCGTTTGATTTGGTCATTTCCAATTTTTTCCCATTATTATAGTAGACATTCATAGTTTGCAAAAAGCACTTTCGTAGAATTACATACTGATTTAACCATAACAAGTTGATATCACCTATATTCTTTTTAAAAATGATTTATCTTATTTTTAATGATGAATATTCAACCCACACATGTTAGTGGCCTCTGTGGAGGCCAGAGTTTTTAGATCTCCTGGAACTGAAATTGTAGGTGGTTGTGAACTGCATGATATGGGTGCTGGGAACCATGTGGGAACTTGGGTTCTCTGGAAAAACAATAAGCACTCTTAACCATTGAGCCACCTCTCCAGCCCCATTACTTTGCCATTTATATTCTTATGTACATTTTTCAGATGAGGGGATTAAAAAAGTCTCAAGACTTCCAAAGTCATATGATCATTGTCAGTTGGAGATTTGAATTCAGGACTGCTGATTATAAAGTTTCTTTTTCTAATATGTAACAATTACATCATTCCACTAATGTTCTAGAGTCCTGTGATTCTAAGCACATGGAATTCACTCATTTACTGTATGAATATTTGATGAGAACCTGTCAGTCAGGTTAGAAGTGCTAGATATACAGCTGTTGACCAAGACAGTCCTAGCTCTCATATTTTAGTGGAGGCGACTGACAGTAAACAAACTAAATAAAACTGAGCAATATGTTAATACCATAATAGAAAAGGCAAGATTAAAGAAATAGCATTTTTTGGGAGACTGATGAAGAACAACTTCTCTGAAGAGATTGTTCCGGTAGAGACCTGAATCACCTGAAGAAGGAAGCCATGAGTAGATATGGTAGGAGGAGGCTGGAGATGCAGCTTAGGGACAAAATGCTTTCCTTCTACATGTAACTCCTTGGTTCTGTTCCTAGGATGGCAGGGGAACAAAAAGCAAAAACTTCCACAAGCAACAAAATGTTGAGGTTTGGTCTTTTGCTGTGTATTGAAATGCTAAGTGTGGACCCCTAAGACCTGGTTGCCCCAGAGATGAGAAAGTCTGTATGTAGACCCAAGTGATGCTATGTGACATTGCCCCCAAGTTATTTCTGATTGGTAAATAAAGATGCCATCAGGGCTGGCGAGATAGCTCAGTGGGTAAGAGCACTGACTGCTCTTCCAAAGGTTCTGAGTTTGGATCCCAGCAACCACATGGTGGCTCACAACCACCAGTAATGAGATCTGACGCCCTCTTCTGGGTGTCAGCTACAGTGAATTACACTAGAGTGAGCGGGGCTGGAGCGAGCTGGGTGGCAGAGGTCCTGAGTTCAATTCCCAGCAGCCACATACATGATGGCTCACGGCCACCTGTACAGCTACAGTGTACTCATACACATAAAATAAATAAAATAAATCTTAAAAAAAAAAAAGATGCCAGCAGCCAATAGCTGGGCAAAAGCAGGTTTTAGGGTTCCCAGACCTGGGGGATTGAGAGAGAACCATGAGAGGGAGAAGGTGAGGAGGAAGAAGAAGGTTGCCATGGGTTAGGAATCAAGAAAACACGGCTCTGAGGGCTGGCCAATTGGAGTTAAGAGCAGCCCAGATAAAACACAATAAGAAGTAACTCAGGGTTATTGATAGGACGTAGATTTTAATAGCATAGAGGGTAGATATCTGCCCAGCTCTAGTGCTGGTTAAGGCATATTGTAAATGTAAAAATTGTATGTGTCTTTTATTCAGGAACTAAATGATCAAGGTGGGTTACAAACTCCAGATTGGGATTAAATAAACTCTACAACAACAACAAAATCCCAACCAAGCCAAACCAAACCAAACCAAACCAAAAGGGCCTGGAAGTCTGACTCAGTGATAGATTACATCCTATTATGTGTGAGGGTCTTCGTTGATTTTTCAAAGCTGGAAAGGGTGGGGAAAAGCCTAGAAGATGCAGTAGAAGGGAGTTGAGAGCAGAGAAAATACAAAGAACAACGGTTTCAAGATAGAAACTAGTCAGGTTGTGAGGAACAGCAAAACCATTGATAAGACAGGAGGCAGACAAACAAGCACACACAGCTTTGGAGTCACCTAATCTTAGAAGGTTTGGTTCTGACTTGTGTCAGTTGATCTGATGTGTGATCTGGACAGATTACCTACTTTTTTGATCTTTAATTTATCTATAAATGAAGGCAATACAATGAAAGTTATTTTGAGAATAAAGTAAGAAATATGTAAAGCACAATGTGTTCTGGTTATAACTTTCTTAATTAAATCTATACTTATGCCATACCTACCATTGACAATATTCATTCTTCTGTCATCAATTGTATTCTTTGATTTTCTTTATTTTAAATTTTGTTTTAGTTAGCAAATTAAAAAATACTTATTTTTATTGTTTTTAATTATGTATCTCTGTGTGTGGGTTTGTGCATGTGAGTCTGGTGTTTAAGGAAGCCTGAAGTGTCAGATCCCCCTGGAGCTAGGATTTCAGACAGCTGTGAGTAGAACTGAACCTGGGTCCTCTACAAGAACAGTAGGTGTTTTTAACCACCACGTCATTGCTCTAGTCCTTAACGAGCCAATCTTATGTCTTTGTTTTGTGACAGGATTGAACTAGCCACTCTCCCTGAGCTTTTCTGTAAGCTTTTCTTTTGTAATCAAGAAGTGTTGTTCTAAAAAGAAAACAATTTAGAAGTTGATGACTAGGTATAAAAACGAGAGCTTGGGATCCTGGTAACTGCAGCTCCTTATGTCACTTATTATAGAAAGGGACTGGGTGAGCATTTCTGTCATCTTTGTTCATCATTGGTACTAGCTCTACTCAGATACTTCCCAGCCAGACTTCCTGCTGTTCCAAAGCTGCTTGCCACAGGAAAATCAGACAAGAGCCAAGTCCGCTCTCCTTATAAGACCATCTGCTTTCATGGCTGCAGATGCTGCCCTTAGCAATTGCAACCCAATGCAACTGGAATGATTTATTCATCCGTAGGTAACATTTGTGCACCAGCCTTCTAGCAAAGTGGGGTATCAGCTTTATACATAATGAAGCATCTAGCGCAGGTGGTAAGCTGTGCTGTACAAGATGCTTCTGGCTTAGAAAATGGCTGATGGACAGGTGGAGATAGGTTGTTAGTTCTGAGATACAGCTAGAAGAAGCAAATGAACCTTGGCAATAAGAACTCCATATCCAGTAGAGTCTTGATTTCTTAAGTGCTTAGGATCACTAATACAACTGATTTTTTTTTTTATAATTGGTACTGAAGGTCAGACTTAGAGCCTTGTACATAATAAGAAAGCACCGTGTTACTGACCTAGATCCCTAACTTGAGGGGGCCTTGCTTCTGTCTCTCCTTCCCTTTTCTGAATCTCCCTGAGAGAGCTTTGCTTCATAGTCCAGACCAACCCTGAACTCACTGTAATCCTTTGCCTAGGGCTTCCTTGAGTTGTAATGACCCTCCTTTTTTTTTTTTTTTTAAATCTTATTTTAATTGTTTTTGAATAGTAGGAGCTTGTTATATAGTCCAGGCTGTCCTCAAAATTATTATCTTTCTGCCTAAACTTAACAAGTACTAGGATTACAATGTGTGCCATTGTAGGGCTTGGATCCAAAGATTGTTTAGATTTAGCATATCAGTGTGTGTGTATTTTAGGAAAGAAAATCAAGATCCAGAGGAGGACAGGGACTTAGTTTGAATTTATATAGTAATTTGAAATGTACAGCCAAAAGTACACCTTTTATATTCCTATTCTAAACGCAGTACTTACCATCCCATATTTTGTTGTAAATGTTAAATTTTAAAGAATTCTCCAAATATGAGGTAGCATTTTATCATTAGTTTCTGCTTAGCTGATAGCTTGCTCTGATACCACAAACAAATCACATATGCCTTTTAGCCAAATGGCAGAGCAAGTTGCTTTTTTTTTTTTTTTTTTCTCGAGACAGGGTTTCTTTGTGTAGCTCTGGCTGTCCTGGAACTCACTGTATAGACCAGGCTGGCCTTGAACTCAGAAATCCGACTGCCTCTGCCTCAAGTGCTAAGATTAAAGGTGTGCACCACCACGCCCTGCTGGGTAATTTTTAATAATTAGAAGGTACTAACCAAATGCTGATTCAGCTCAGCTCAGCAGACAGCGATTAGCATCTATTTTGTATCAGTTCAGTTTCTAGACTGTTTTATGTTGTCTTTTTTTACCATGTCACTTTCTTGTTGTAGCTACTTCTTATACTTGGGGTCTAACTAGTGTGGGAGTATTTTTCGTCCATGACAAAAATCATTCTATAGTTGGATCTCTAACTAGGAGTAGCTGTTACCAAAAAACCAAACCAAACTAAAACATCAACAACAAAACCCCCCAAAAGCAAATAGAAACTGAAAGCTAAAAACCCAAACAAAACAAAACTCCTTTCAGAAAAATCTAGAATATTAATATGAACTTGTAATATCTAAAAATGAATGCAGTTTGGGGCTAGCCTGATTCTTTTGTTTTTTTTTTGTTTTTTTTTTTGGTAATTTCTTTATTGGTTCTTTGTAAATTTCACATCCTGCACCTCAATCCCACTCATCTCCCTCACCCTCCACCCATGCAACCTCCTCCCAAAACAAAAAATCAAACCAATTAAAACCTCTTTCCTTAGAAGCTGTGCTGTGTCACAAGTATACCCTTTTGCTCAACCATCTTGCAAAAATGTTCATTGGAATGAGTCATTGGTCTGGTTTGAGGCCTCTGATTTCTGCTGCACTATCAATACTGGATCGTCACTGGGACTCTTCTTGGATAGCCTGTTGCTGCCGTGCCATGGAAAGTCTGTAGCTTTGGTTCTGTAGAACTGGCCCCTTCACTTGCGCCAGTAGTTCTTAGATGGGGTAGACGTTGGGATGGGCCAACTCAGAGCCCTAGATCTGGGCCTGGGGGGAAAGCTGAGTTAGTCAGCCTCCTGGCTCGCCTGCCAGCTCTCCTGTACCTTTACCACCAGGGTCAGCTCTCCTGCCCTCATGCTCTGAGTGAGGGCTGATGCCTTTCTAGTTACAGCACTTGGGGGAGCTGGGCTGGCATCTTGACTGGGTAGCACAGTAAAGCTGGCCCTGGTGGCAGTGGAAGCAGTGAGTCAGCCTCAGGAGTGTGAGCATAGGAGAGCTGGCTAGTCTGATTCTTGCCCCTGCCCCTCCTAATAGGTGCTTTGGGAGTTTCTGTTTAGAGGACGAATCTGTGACTGCAATCTTTTCACCTCAAGGAGGCTTGGATTGATTTTCTTTAGAGCATTTGCTCTTAGTGAATTGCTTCCCATTCACCATAGGGTTTAGGCTCTTTAACAAGCCATCTGCTTTTTTGAACCATTTTTCTTTTTACTAGCAAGGGCAGGCAGATAGTTCAGAGGAAAAACGAAAATTTTCTGTAGTTCTCCATGGTTTTATAATAATGGAAAGGCTGCAGGAACATATTGCTCCTGCTTGTCAAAATTCACTTGTGATTTGCGCCTTTAGAAGGCAGTAGTTTACCAGGTCCTCTGCTGGGCTGAATGAAGAGATGCCGTTTTGGAATGGGAGTCTATTGACATACATTTTGTCTATTTCAATTCTGGCTAGAATTGGCTGTAGCTCCAAAGAGCTTTTAGGAGTTGATGTTGCTGCTCTTTTTTTCTTTCTTTGTGCCTACATCTATCAATCATCCAAGTGTTTTTTTTTTTTTCTCCCCATCTCCTCCCTCCCTCTTTCTTTCTCTCTCTCACTTTCTTTCTTTTTCTTTCTCTCTCCCTTTCTCTCTTTCTCTTTTTCTCTCTCCATTTCTCTCTTTCTTTCCTTCTTTCCTTCCTTCCTCCTTTCCTTTCTCCCTTCCTTCCTTCCCCTTTCTCCCTTTCTCCCTTTTCCCTTTTTCCTTTTCTCCTTTCTTCCTTTCTCTCTCTCTCTCTCTCTCTCTCTCTCTCTCTCTCTCTCTCTCTCT